>JAODUD010000019.1:19675824-19690947 GCA_026784285.1 Stomatorhinus walkeri | reverse complement strand
GGGGACGGTGTGTGACTCAGCGGGTTAGGCTTCTGTACCTGTGATCAGACAGTTGTTGATTCAAATCTCATGCCCAGCAGACCCTTAACCCCCTGTACAGTGTATATTTCCTTACGGAGAACAAATTGGGATATGTGAGAAGAAGCATTCCAGCGTGCTACTCGTACTGCACAAATAGCTAATAAAGCTTAATTTATCTTCCTCCTCCCGTAAAAATATTGTTTGGTTTGGTACAGTAGCTTGTGTCTGCTGCAGTAAGTTATTTTTAGCAGTTGTTGCTGTTTCTTTGTCAAGGTGCATGAGAGATCACACACAGGGGACCGACCTTATATGTGTGACCATCTGGGCTGTGGAAAGAAGTTCGCTACAGGTAAGCAGATTGAGCTCGACCTGTTTATCATCTTACCTGCATATTTTACCTGGGTCCATCTTCTGCGTTTGTCACATCTGCTCCCTTTTCCAGGCTATGGACTGAAGAGTCACATTCGGACACACACTGGGGAGAAGCCGTACCGATGTCAGGAGATGAACTGCCATAAGTCCTTCAAAACATCAGGAGACTTGCAGAAGCACATAAGAACGCACACAGGTACAGGTCTCTGGGGTGTTGATCTTATGACCTCGTGGGAAGCTGTCTGTCCCGGTGTGCTCTGACAGTGGTCCGTCCTCGCCCCGTAGGCGAAAGGCCCTTCAGGTGTCCGTTTGAGGGCTGCGGGCGATCCTTCACCACTTCCAACATCCGCAAGGTGCACATCCGCACACATACGGGGGAGCGGCCCTACTACTGCTCCGAGCCTGGCTGCGGACGGGCCTTTGCAAGCGCCACCAACTACAAGAACCACATGAGGATCCACACGGGTGCGTAAAGTCCCAGTTTTAGGAAAATGGCTCTCAGACCAGTGCCTACACACTGACATCTCGTCTTACTGACTGAGTACATTTGCTTACTTTTGTTTTTGGTTTGTTCTTTTCTTTCGTTTACCATCCTTCCTTCCAAGAAGATTGTTCTTATCTTGTCAACATTCAACTTGAAGTGCATTAGAGGGACAGGCATACCCTGGGTTCAGGGACCCAGCACTTTATAGGGGCTCCAAAATCTACCAGATTGTCTTCAGATTGAAAGTGCAAAGCCAATTGGGGGCTCAGGGTGACATTTTGTCAGGGGCCCAAGATTTCCAGCTACGCCCCTGCCAACGTTACAAGCATTAATACACGTTTCTCCACCAGAAACACCTACAAGCCGGAATACATCATCGTAACATGCATGTTTGATGTAGCACGTTTGATAAACATGCAGGTTTATTGGCCCAAGTGTGTTGACGCAGACAAGGATTTTTTTTTCTGGCTGTCAATGGCTTTCGTACTGCAGGAGAGAAGCCGTACGTGTGCACGGTGCCAGGCTGCGACAAGCGCTTCACAGAGTACTCCAGCCTCTACAAGCACCACGTGGTGCACACGCCCTGCAAGCCCTACAACTGCAACCACTGCGGCAAGACCTACAAGCAGATCTCCACGCTGGCCATGCACAAGCGCACGGCTCACAACGACACGGAGCCCATCGAGGAGGAGCAGGAGGCCTACTTCGAGCCCCCAGCAGGTCAGCCCGACCCGTCACGTGTGCTGTTGCCATAGATACTGTGAATGTCACACTTGTGACTGACCAATAGTAAATAACCAATAAGGGAATTGCTTAATAAGGATTCTGAGGGTTATACAGTGTATTTGCATTTTATTTTTTTTTAATTTGAAATTGGCTTTTTTGCACCAAAATAAACTCTATTATTTTGCTTAAAGTGCCATGTAATTCATATTTATTTTCTTGGTAGATGATGTCGCAGTATTAAAAATACACTAGGCCAGTCTTCATTGTTAAGATACACTTCAGGAGCATAAGACCTAAATGGCCCTCACGGTTCAGCCCATTTTAAGCAATGATTTGCTGAAAGTATGAATCACCTGGTGGTCCGGTGTGTTGATTTTCTGTCTGGAATACATTTATTACCGTTATCTGTCTGCATTTGTTGGAAATGAGCCAATTTTCTGTTGACCAATCCTCCCCTGTAATCTGACTTATCTTCCTTTGCCTGTGTGACTCAGAGGCCATCGATGATCCTGGAGTCACCTATGTCCCAGAGGTGGAGGAGGACGACTCGGGATCTGAGCAAGTGTCTTCCGGTACCCCAGAGGTCATAGGGCAACACCAAATTTCTCTGATTACACAAGATGGAACGCAGCAGGTTTTTAAACGTCACTACTCCACGCTTAGGGTCACTACCTAATCCCTGTCAGGAGGACACTATGAGCTACTTCAGGTTTTACAAACTACTTTAAAGCTGAAAGGCTCCTGTGTTTGATTAATTAGTTCAATTCTTCTTGTGCTTTGACTGGTTTGTTTCCTTGATTAAAAGACTCATCCAGTTGTTTCACATTAATATTAGTGACACGTGCATGATTATAGGAGGCTAATTAGCACACAACAAGACTCTGTGCTAAAGTGAAATCCGGGTCTTTTTAATTGAATTGGGAGTTTACAAACCCTGTCCTAGCTCAAAGTGCCCCCCCCTAACATGGATGGTGGTCACCCTCTCCTCACCAAGTAACTTTTCCAGAAACAATACAGGTCTATGCTAAATTTCTAGTACTTTGTAGTATAAATGTGCCTATAAAATTAATCTGTTTTTGGAAGACTGCACTCATCTATTAATCAATTCAATCAACAGCTGACAAAGCAGATCTAAAACCATTTGCGTATGAATAGTTATCTATTGTTCAGGAAACGTGTCATTTTGAGCCATACAGGAGCTATTTATTGTGCCCGTAGTTGCCAGCCTGGCGCTCTTTGTGATGCGTTGCTTATACATAATGATGCTTTCCTGTTTTGTCAGGTCAGTATCTCCCAAGCTGATATGCACGCAATGGGAAACACGATTACCATGGTAACACAGGATGGTACCACCATCACCGTCCCTGCTCATGAGGCAATACTATCCTCGGGTGGAGAGCATTCTGTCACCATGGTGACAGCCGATGGTACTGAGGGACAGGTACCTATCTTTCTTTCATGGTTTGTTTTCTCTCACCCAGAAAATCTGTCTAGCTGAAGGTTGTAATAACTTCCCAATAAAATCCTTGAACAGACCAGCTTTCCCTTTGCATGCACCGGTTGAAGAGATGATTGTTTTGTATGTATGGTGCTTGTGGCAATAATTCCAAGGTGTACTAATAATCTTATGCATTTTGAAATGTTTGATGCAGGTTGCCATTGTGACTCCAGATCTGGCCACATTCCAAACAACGCAAGCAGAACTAAATCAGGAGCACCAACACCATCTGGTAACCGCCAGTCCTCACCCTGTGACCTTACTAGCCACCTCTAACGGCACGCAGATTGCAGTACAGGTACGACACTTGCTGTTACCGCTAAATAAAACCAGAATAGTAAGGTTAGTGTACTGCAGAGAAGAAAAGGTCTTATTTGCAATATGTTAAGGACTCTAATGTGGGCTGTAATGTATTTGCCAAGTCAATAAGAGGCTGGCTGTTAGAGCTTTTATGGATTATTTGAAACATTATCTCCTCTAAAACTACTGTTCTTTGCAAAAGTACAGGCAGCAGGTGTGTTGAGATGATAGTTCGGGAACAATGGAAAGAGTATTTGGGTTTCCATTGTTACTTGGTATACTTTTCTCTTACCTCAAGGACATAATGCTTAAAAGTATTATTGCCGTATAAAAACAACAAAGCGTATTTTGGCTTGTTTCCTCTAACTTGTTTAAATTTGGCAACTGTTTCCACTATGTTGCTGGGTTTATGGTATCATCATTAATTTATCCCTTTATCACTTCGGTATAGATCTGTTTGTGTGGAATTAGATAAGGTTCCTGCAGATGAGTGCATTGTTACTACTTGAGGAATCCATTATCATGTAGATTAAATTGTTTCTGAACATCAAATCAGTCAGCTGATTATTATGTTTTGAGCAGAGTGCTGATGTGCTTTTTCTCTGTTGATCACTTCATTTTCTTTATTAATAGTGACTGTGCGGTGCAACAAAGTAAATAAGATTGGTCACTGGGATGATTAATGATTAATCAGGGAATGTTGTTATTCCCTGTATACTTAAGACTTGTTAAACAAAGGTGCGATTTCAGGCACCTTTGCTGTCGTTCAGGCAGACATTGAGAGTGACATGAGGGTTTTTTTGGGGGGGGCTGGTCGGCTAATTGATTCCCACCTCAGCAGCATTCCACTGTGTTTGTGCAGCTCAGCGAACAGCCATCCTTGGAAGAAGCCATCAGAATAGCCTCAAGAATACAACAAGGAGAAACGCCCGGTCTGGATGATTAGCAGCCAGCAGCTGACACAACAGCACAGACTGTTCTGGTGGAAGGACTTTGGAACAAAGACCACACAAAGCAGAGAGGAATCGTAGAATACTCCCGACAGATCGCTTGCTCACAGGCTTCACTATATAAAGTCAAAGCTGAATGGAAATGTTTTTTTCCTGGATGTATCTTGTAACTGCACATCTTTAATATATGTGTTCCGGGTAACCATATAGTTAAAAGAGATGAAATGTGAAAATTTTGATGCATTGATGCTTGGACTGACAGATCACTGCTTTCTCAGAATTTGATACAATTTTTTTTTCTTGAATGACAGCCATGCTGGGTGTATATATGAATTTGAAGCTTCACGTCCTCGTTATATTTTACATTTGTTAATATTCAAATGATGGAAAAAGACTGGATGTGTAAGATTAAAGAACTGCAGTCTCTTATTGATCTTCACCGCCTTTCTGTCAACCGGCATAATTATCCAAAACTACATTAAGCACAGATAATGTTAAGAAGACATTCATATTCTTGATTACCGTAACGGTTCGGGAGACGTATGTTATTTATGTATCTGACCACGTAGCACAGAGAATTCAGTCACCATACATGTACTTATATTACTATAAACACTTTAATGATTATATACTTTTCAGTAACCGTAAGACCAATTGGTTCGGTTATGTTCAATGAAACATACCTTTGTGTACTATCCTATTTACACAATTTTTTTTTTGGTTTTAAGTCAACATCTCGTTGCCAATACGGCTACGTGTATTTTTATTAATCTGGTATCCAGGTGTACGTGTGTGAACGCCCAAGTGACATCCGGTGATGACCTAATTTAAATTTGTAATTTAATTTAAAATAGGTATACTTGTTCGTTTTGGTACCTCCTCTGCTTGTACACGTCTATGAGACCCTCAGAACAAGCTAGAGTCTGTGGCTACTGTCGGAAACCGGTCGGTTTCAAAATGCCACTATTTAGTGTACCTCCCCGCACTGTCGAGATCAATTAAACGGAATCCCGAATCGCTAACTACAAATTTCACTGCGGTCAGAAACCTATGTCTGGTCTGACCTGTTCGGCATGCTAAATTGACGATTTTACAATGGTCTGACCTTCCCCACGAAGTGAAGAAATAGGGTTGATTATTACAAAAACATAATTATATTAACTTGATTAAAAGTCATTTATAATTAGATATTGTGTTTATCAAATTATTTTCGTTCATTTATGCGTTCATCGAATTATTCTGCTCAAAAGCGTACCATATAACTGAATCTTTGCCGACAAAGGCCAATAGCAACTTCAAAGGCACCACACCTGCAATCGATACTGCCCGTAAAGATGTTACATATCAAAAGAAATTATTCGCGCCAAACTGACGTAAGCTTTTAGGACCGTGGAGATGACGTAAGACTTTTCATGTGACCTTCGGGCAACTGTTTGAAAACCACTAGGTTCGTTCCTATTGGTTAAGCGTGAGGTCATCTGACCAACGGTCGCGGGAAGCCAGTTTTAAGATTTCGGGCGTGCTTCTCATTCATACCTATTTAAGTAGGTAAAGTTTGTAAATAAGAGGGTAGTTAGAAGTTCATCGGAAAGGATTTAAATACGTTTGAAGGACGTCACTTTGTGTGGATAATTAAATCAAGCATCGAGGACTTTTCGTGAAGTTTGAGCTGGCGTTGTACAGTGCTGTGAACTGTAGGATCGCGGCCATTTTCATCTCTATACGGAGGAAAGGGGTGTGTGATTTTCGCACCGTTTAATCTACCAGCATTTATCACCCCGTCTTGAATTGTACGTGTAAGAGGAGGACAAAGAAAACAACCAGCAGCAGTCCGTCAGGTATTGGCGAAAGTTGACGTGTGACTTAGAGTAAGGATACTTCGGTACTAGTTACGGGTCTTGGGGAATGTTACGGTAGTGCTACTTTTTTTTACGAGGCTATCTTGCGTTTCGCTGGCCGGCTGTGAAGCTTCACTGGAGGTGTCCGAAAGCGTCGGTTAACATGAACCTCGGCTGTCGGCGGCATGATAGCTCGTCCCCAAAGATGGGAGATGTTCGGCAGAAATTGCACTTCGTGCCCAGCGATGGCGAGGACGAGCCGGTGGAGGACGAGGGCAACAGCAGCACAGGGGCGGAATCGGGCTTTACAGAAATAGACTCCCCTCCGCAAGCCCGACGGCTTGGGGCGAAGAAGGCAGACGGGCCGGAGGCCAGCAGCCCCCTGAACCGCGACGACACCGAGTTCTGGGACGAGGAATTCGGCTTCGGATCCCCCTCTCCGAGGAAGACTGGTCAGGCGTACGGGAGAAGGTCTCCGGAGAGGCTTTACCGTCGGGAGGACAGAGAGGGCTCCAGTTCGCCGATCCCAGACTGCCCCGATACGCCTCCCCATAAGACGTTCAGGAAGCTGCGACTTTTTGACACGCCGCACACGCCAAAGGTACGCTGTCGATTCCCCATTCGTCTAAAAATGTTAGTTGCAGCTTTTCCTGTGGTGCTATGATGTTTCAATAGATGTCAGATTTTTTTGTTAAGTTGTGGTGGGTTCAGTAACAGTAGTACTAATATATACATTACTATTATCTAGGAAAAGAATATATTTTCATTGACTTTACAATGTTATGTTGCGGTCTTTCTCCGCACGGCCATTTTATTTCTGACATTTCATCTTTGCAGAGTTTGCTGTCCAAAGCCAGCTCGGCGGGCACTGGATCCTCCAGTCGCAGAGTCGCACTATTTAGGGGTGTAGACTCCGCTGGAAAGCTCCCATTCTGCCAAAGAAACCAGGCACCCCTAGTTAACATCAATCCGTTCACGCCAGACTCGCTGCTCGTACAGTCTGCAGCGCTGCAGAAGAAGAGCAGGAAAAGGACACATTGGAATGAGTAAGTGTGTTAATGGATGGTGATTTGATTTATATTTGTTCATTTTATTGGAGGCCTTCTTGCCATTACTTCGCTAATATAAAATGGCTCTTCAGTGCCCCCTAGCGATTCTAACCGGGAGTTTTATTTGCAGTTCTTGTGGCGAGGACATGGAAGGAAGTGACGCTGAGTGTGAAGATGAAATTATCCCACCTTCTAAGGTAAATACATTGTTGTTTGTTGCCATCTTTGTTCAGTTCTGTCCGTTACGAGTCTAACAAAGCAAATCTGTTTTAGAGGGCATCAATGATGGAGAACAATATGATGTCCAGATATGCCACAGAATTTTATGAATTGGAGAAGATTGGCTGTGGGGAGTTTGGTTCGGTATTTAAGTGTGTGAAAAGACTTGACGGCTGCGTCTATGCCATCAAAAGGTCCAAGAAGCCCCTGGCTGGTTCTATTGATGAGTAAGTACATCTACTGCAAATGTTACTGGGTTCATGTTCTGCCAAGGATCATGTTGTCTATGGTCACTTACACTATTTTTCGCCCTCTTCCTATCTACAGGCAGAATGCACTTCGAGAAGTGTATGCTCATGCTGTCCTCGGACAGCACCCCCACGTGGTCAGGTATTATTCTGCATGGGCAGAAGATGATCACATGTTAATACAAAATGAATACTGCAATGGCGGTACCCTCTCAGATGTTATCAGGGAGAACAGTAGAGCGATGCGTTTCCTCTCTGAAATGGAGCTGAAAGATCTGCTTTTACAAGTAGCCCGTGGATTGAAGTACATTCACTCTACGTTGCTGGTCCACATGGATATCAAGCCAAGTAAGTTTGAGTTTGTGTTTTCCTCAGTGCTACTGATCCATGTAGCCACATTTTCATACTTTATCTCCCTTCCCTCAGGTAATATCTTTATATCGCGAAGGACTGTTGCTTGTGCTGAAGAGGACGAGGATGAAGATGATGTGGCAACAGCAAGTGTTGTATACAAAATAGGTAAGTAAAATTGTCAAGTGCCAGTTTTCAGTACTGCTGGAGGTGTTTTTGTAACAAATATACATTTGCTGTTTTTTTTAATAATGTAGCAAGTTCTCAGAAATTCATTGTATTGCCTGCATCTACCACTGTTTTCTGTGCATTTCATAGATTTTGATTTGAATGGTGTCTTGCAGGTGATCTTGGTCATGTGACTACAGTGAGCAGTCCTCAAGTTGAAGAGGGTGACAGCAGGTTCTTGGCAAATGAGATCCTTCAAGAGGTAACTTCCTTGTTTTGGAGGTCAGATTTTTACTTGCTTGAATGTTTGCCATTTTGTTGTAACTTGCACACTTTTTTTTTTTTTTCTTTTTAGGATTATAGAAACCTCCCGAAAGCAGATATATTTGCTCTAGCACTGACAGTCGTCAGTGCTGCAGGTGCAGAAGCACTACCCCCTAATGGTGACAAGTGGCATGAGATACGACAAGGAAAACTACCCCAGATGCCACAAATGCTGTCTGTGGTATTCTCAAGTGTACTTAAGGTAAATGTTTTTTCCTTGGTTTAATGGTGGATGGAGTGTTAGATCTCATACTGTTGGGTGGTATTGCTTCTACGCACATTTTGGGCCATGTTAGGTTCTGATACCTCTCTGTCCCTCGCAGCTGATGATTCACCCGGATCCGGAAGAGAGACCTTCTTCATCTGCTCTTATCAAACACCCAGTTTTGCTCACAGCTGCCAAGATGAGTGCCGATCAGCTGCGTGTAGAGCTCAACGCCGAGAAGTTCAAGAATACCCTACTTCAGAAGTATGTTTCTTCTGACACTTTTGCTACACCTGTACATTCGGATTTAGAAACGAGAACATCTTTCTAATTGTGTGTGTTTGGCTGTTCAGGGAGCTGAAGAAGGCGCAAATAGCCAAAGCTGCGGCAGAGAAGGTGTTGTGTACGGAGAGAGCCCTGACCCGATCCAGCATTCAGGCCGGCAGCAGATCGTCACGGCTTATTGGCAAGAAGATGAACCGCTCCGTCAGCCTTACCATATATTAAAGCAAGCATGTGTCCCCAAGGCGGAGGACTAGCGTTTGTGCTGGGCACTGGACTTTGTGTGTGTGTGGCTGCCTCAATGCTGTAGTTGTGCGTATACTGTCAAATGCTAGTAAATGTGGCTTCAGCTCTGAATATTACACAATCCTATAAATACTGCAGAGTGCTGTGGCACTTGGGAGGGGCTTCAACTGTAGTTCTGTAATGGGGAGGTTTTAAATGAAGGCAGAGCTAGACTGGAGTAGTATTTTAAGACCATGAAACAGTGGTAGATATTTGCACCTTATGGAATACCTGATGGGTAAGAAAGCTGAGTCGCCTGATCAGCTTTGTATAAAACTGAGCACTTTGAAGGCAATGGCTGAAATTGCCAGAAAAATGCTGCTATTTTTCTTTATTAATGGGGGTGGGTGGAAGTCAAGCTTTTTTTCCTCTTTAAATATATATATATATATTTAATGTTTTTAGTCCTTTAATTTCATGCAAATGGCTTATGTTCCATTGTGGCTTTATTTTTCTCTTTCTGTTTTAGATTTACCCATGAATGTGATGTTTTGCCTAACTTTTTGGAAGTTTCTGGTGCCAGGATTAAAAAAAAAAAGAAATCGTTTTCACCTCAGCCTCTGTGCCTTACTGTAGCATTAATACAATCTTTTTTTTATCAATTGCTGTATAAAGTGCAGCTGTCAACTCCTATAGTACTTTGGATGTCATCACACCAGTTTTAAAATAAAGTTTTATTCGTTTCAATCTGGTGTTGCTTCTTTTTTTTTTGATCTTCTGAACAACGCTGCACTAAATGAATCTAGGAACACCTGTTAAGCTTGACGTACAGATAAATTTCCAGAAGATGGCGTTATAAGGAAGCCCAAGCTTTTTATATTTTTCTGTTATGCTTTTGACCGCTTTGCCGTAAGACCCTCGTTTTCCGTGCAACCCCCGGGTCCCAGCGAATCGTAACAAGGGCGGTAATTTGGTTAATTTCATGTTCAGTCGCCAAGGCATCATTTTGTTTTATGGTAAAGATGGATTGAAAGTATTCAAAAGCTTGTCATTTGCGCAAGTAAAATGAAACGCATATTTGCGTACCTCCCCGCAGTTTTATCATGACGACGACGAACAATAAGCAGCAGTAACAGCAGTGAATAGTAACTTCCATAGCAGCTTAACCCTAAGTGTGTGCTTAAGCGTGGTTACGAGAGTTAAGCTGTATTTGTATCTGCAGATTTTCTGAAAAGCGTGTGTCCCGTATTTTTTATGAGAAATTAGTATCTGGGGGGGGGGGTTAGGTGTTGCCATAAGGTCCCCGGTCCCCTTTAGACGCGCTTCTGAAAGTCGCATCTGCAGCTGCGGCACCTCTAGGTCACATGACCGCCGCCGATCTGTGCGCTAGGCAGGACGCAGCGAGCGATCTGTCACTCGGTCGCTCGGTCGCTCGGCGGGCAGCACAGGGCGACATGGGTCTGAGGGACGAGCTCTTGAAGTCCATATGGCATGCCTTCACGGCGCTGGACGTGGACCGCAGCGGGAAGGTGTCCAAGTCGCAGCTGAAGGTAACGTTCCCCCCCCTTTAAAGTTCGCTTTTGTAAGACTTGTTTAACTGACCGCTGCTTCTCGCAACGTTTCTCAGCCCCCTTAACCCACGGTGGCCGTTTCCAGCATCCGCCCTCTAATCAGTTTTGTTTTCCTTTCTGTTTTTTATATGTAGTATGGATTTTCGGCACAACATGATTTTCATTTGTGTTTTTGACTTGACAATTTAACTGAAGATGGTCACGCAGCATAGACACATTAGCTGGCATCTAGCTGGCATTTTAAAGTGCTTTCAGTAACTTTATCGGGTTACATGTGGCTTCTTAACCGGCTGATCGGCTTAATACCGGAGTGATGTGATTTTTTTCTTATTGAATTGCGACTGTATGGGATGTAGATGTGGATAAGTCGGTAGTTTCTTTTGCTGGCACTGCAAAACAGGTTACAACAGGTTAAAAATCTTTGGGGTGAGCTAAAGGAGGCAAGGGGGACCTGATGGTCCAGCGAGTGCTGTCGTTGCTTTAAAATGGAGCATTTGCTGGACTTTAATGGATCTCGGGTCAATTTCCTGCTCGAATCGCTTATATATTTGTTATACGACAAGTTAATTTTGTGTAGAACCGATGGTGTATAATTCGCTGTACTGTAATTGTTATGGTGTTTTGTTGGGAGCGTTTTCTTTTTTGGGGGGAAAGGAGACATTAAGTTGAATTATCAAGACAGTTCATGTGTCTGCGATGTGTAACGTGTGTATTACAGGAGTGGCACATAAACAGGACCATGGATATTATGTACACGCTGCTTATTGTGTACTTTCTGCTTAAATGCGTTAATAGAGCACACCCAAAGGAATAATAAATTAAAGCTGTCACTCTGTAGGCTTGTCTTATACAATTGAATGAGTCGGCACCGTGAGTCAAACACAGCTCAGGAGTTATTAAAAAGGCAAATGGGGAATTTTGTGAACGGTATCCAACAAACAAG
Source organism: Stomatorhinus walkeri (assembly GCA_026784285.1). Lineage (NCBI taxonomy): Eukaryota > Metazoa > Chordata > Actinopteri > Osteoglossiformes > Mormyridae > Stomatorhinus > Stomatorhinus walkeri. The sequence goes on along the minus strand of JAODUD010000019.1, from coordinate 19,679,173 downwards.
CAACCTATATCGAGCATCCCAGGACACTTTAGAGATGTATGCAAACAGAATTTGTTCTAAGGCGACTGATATATCAGTATCCAAGTCCAATACTAGGCGGAATCGCATTTGTATGTGCGCGATTTTCAGTTGGAAAGAAGGAGACTAAGCGAACTACAGCGCGATATGGGCTTAGCGAGAGACGCTACTTGGGACGTCCGGTTCATTCCTCCGAATCGGTCGAGTCGGTTTTCAGATGTAAAAGAATCAAAGTTTTTGTACATCCACGCATTGCATAGTTCCAAGTCTTGCATTCTAAAAATATTTGACAAATTATAACATAAAACACAACATTCTTTTTGAATTAACGTACATTTGCTTTCTAAGACTGTCTGGAACCTTGTTACCTTCAGTGCCCCTCCACGTGCCTTGTATCTGTGCCGTGTGCGTGCCAGGCCGCAGGGTTAGGGTTAGGGTTAGGGTCACTACTGCCGACTAATGATGGATTAAAGGACCTTCGTGAACTCTATTTTCGAACTCTGCTAAATGGTGCTTTCTGTTCAAACAGAGGAATAAAAGCATGCTTCAAAGTAAACCAACACCACCATCTAATGGAATTAGAAAATACAGCAAATGGTTCATGAAGTGTCGTTTAGGCCAGTGTTTCCCAACCCAGTCCTCGAGGAACCTAGGACAGTTCACGTTTTTGCTTCCTCCCAGCTCCCAGCCAATCAGGAACACTGAGTACCTGGTACAGGTGCGTTGGGAGCTGAGAGGAAGCAAAAACGTGGACTCTCTGGGGTTCCCCGACGACTGGGTTGGGAAACACTGTTTTAGTCCATTACTACTTACCGACTTTCGGCAATCGACAAGTGAGTTCGGCTCATTCGGTTGAAGTGGTCACTAGACAATTCTCACGAGACTCATGTGACCTGTATATGTTTATGATATAATATATTAATGTATTATTGTTTTTTCTTATTTAAAATGCATCTAATTACATTATTGGCCACTGGTGTCACTGTTTTTATTATTTAATTAATTTTATTTCGCATAAGTTTTGGAGATGCATCCCCTTAACCCTATTTTCCCCACTGGATATGCATATTTTAGTACACTATTTCAGCGAATGCAAGGTTTTTCAGGAAAGCATTAGTGGCCTTATAGCAGAACTAACTATAGTCAAAAAAACCTGGTGATCTGTTCTTGATCTACACACTGATTGATTGAGGTAATAGTGTTAGGTGAATATTACATATAGGGACAGATATGAAAAATAGTGCAAGGGATGTTTGTGAACAGGGACCTCCTTGGACTTCTCCTTGGACTCCTCCTTGGACTCCTCCTTGGAGTCAGTAACAGACGTACATGTTTAACCTGAAGGATGCCAATTTAAGTCCTCAGTAGTGCTGCTGTATTCCCCTTGTACAAGGTACTTAACCTGAATTTAAAGTATTTATCTATAATGTTTAATGTAAATATAGTATAGAATTGTCACTCAAAACTCTGAGTGATACTTTGGGAAAAAAGAGCAGACAGAAATATATAATAACCACTAACAGGAATATAAAGTATATTGATTTAATGTGATAAGTATAACAATAATGTATGGTATAATGTTCATGAATACAGTACACCAATAATGGTAATAATATAGTAATATCTACAATGGTAAAGTCAGGATGTTAAAGCAGAATGGTGGGTTTATCTCAGTACCTGGTTCAGTCTGGCCCTGAGAACGATGGCAAAATAAATCTGAAAGCTTTATGGAGATCAAGTAGTTTGTCCAGTTTTATATCTGTGTTATTTTTTTCAGATAAGATAAAAGCAGTATTTCTGAAATATGCAATGGATTGCATAAGTACTGCATGTTGTGAGATGTATTCAACTTGTTGTGATATGTTTGGTATCTCTTGATGTCTGTATTGCTTGCTGTAATTGGACTGTAACTTTGTTCTGACCAGGATTTGTTCTGATGAAATTTAAGAAAATTGCCATTTTTTCTCTTTACTGAACTTGACAATGACTACCATCTGTACTGTGCTTGACTGTCGCTCAGTATTCACCTACGTCTGCTGCTGCAGGCCTCTTGAGTGTGTGATCAGTGCACCTGCTGCAGGCCTCTTGAGTGTGTGATCAGTGCACCTGCTGCAAGGCTTGTTTGTGACAGGTTTTGCTAGTTTAGCCTTATTTCTGTATGTCGCTAGGAAGGTTCCTTTAGGTATTTTCACTGAAATGCCTGATTTTTTTTTCAAATAAAGACCCAGACCTCAAGCCTGTGTTTGTAGCTTGCATGTTCATTCCATGTTTGTCCAGGGTTCGTGATTGTTTGTCATGTGTAGGACTATAGAGTGAATTCTTAGCAGTGTGCTTCCAGCAAACCAAAGTTCCAAATTAATACAAGCTAATAAGTACAGTGGCTGATGATAAACAATAGTATCAGCAGAAAATCAAACTATATAGACAAACACTAGGCATTTCCATTTCCAAGTTATGTAACCTGGGGAATAGAATGTCCAAGTCTTGATTGTAGCAGGGATTGTGTGCAGTTAGTTTTGCTGTGGAGCTGAATCTATGCAGCTAAAACAGTTCCTGAGACGTGGTCTGTATGCTTATATTCCCATAGTGCAGTGCTTCTCAGCTAGTGGGTCGCTGAGTGTGTGATTTAAGAAAAAAACCAACATTTTTTAACTGAAAGAAATGCATAGAAGCATGGAAAAAATTATATATGGATCCTTAGGTGTAGCTTTTTATGGTGGTGTCATGCAAAAAGTTTATAACAGAGTTTGAGCTATGTCTGTTTTAAAGCTGTCCCAACTACTCGATTATTAAAACACATCAATTGCAAACTTCCTTCTTGATTACTCAGCAATATGGTGGAAGGAAGACTGCACAGGCAGGGCTAGGGTCCAGTTAAAGAGAGAAAGCATCAGTGGTCACATTGAAGTCACCCATGACCAGACCAGTGTCACCTCGTGGGCACCCATCAACGACTGAGAGAAGCTGCAAACAAAATGTCTCCGTCTTCAAGAAATCACTCACTTCGGTTGGAGCATACAGTGAGACAACAGACAAGACACCCTGAGAGTGCCTTAGCCTGAACCTCAAAATGCATTCGTTGAAAGCAGTGACATCAGACACCATCGGGAGGAGCTGATTCGCCACAGCATCAGCTATTCCCTGAGTATGTCAGCCATCAAGGCGACCAGACCAATAATAGTTATACCCACCTACAGAGATCTGGCCACTCCCTGGTCTGCGTACCTCAGAGAGTGCTGCCACTGTAATGCAGGGTTTACAAAGCTCCTCAGACAGCAGAGGAACATGGTTATCATTCCAGAGAGACAAGACGTTCCACGCGCCTACCCGG
>JAODUD010000019.1:19659595-19675724 GCA_026784285.1 Stomatorhinus walkeri | reverse complement strand
GGCTGCAGCAGAGCTGCTCCCGCGGAGAGCAGAAGAGAGTTGTGTCTACTTCGTGGGAGCCGTGTGAAGTTTTTACGCTGGCTTGAGAGCCAATCCCGCCACCAACTCCCAAATTTTAACACAATTTTTCTCCCATTGGCGTCAGCTCAGTTGCACTTTGTTGCGATGGCAGCCCCTCTTGTATCACAAGTTGCAGTGAGTTCGCAAAACAGTCCAAGGTAGCGACTCCCAAATCATCCATTGCCGTTTGTTAAGTGGGATTGTCCATTAAACGCTATTCCCACATCTCAAAACTTTATTTTTCAAAGATTGCAAATCGCCGTGCTACTGGTTTCTGTTAAAAGCGTAAAATACTCCCAAATCGTCTTGTCTTATCTTACGCTCCTCGTACTGCGAAGGGTATCGCATGACGTCACAGCAAGGGGAAGTCACTGTACTCACACCCGAAGCTGTCGTGCGATTGATAGACTTAGCACGAAATAGGAGCTGTCTTTTAGAGATTGTCAAAAACTATGTAAAGGTATAAGTATAGGACGTGGATCGGTCACGCATGGCCGATACACGATCCGTCAAATAGGTCTGGATCGGTACACCTCCAGTTAATATATGGTTATTACGTACTGTATTATGTAAGGTGATGCGGCTAAGTGACGGGGGCTAACCTTTGTTTTAGCAGCGATTTTTATTTATTTTTAGTTTGGAGGAATCGTAAAACGTAAAATTTGCTAGATGATTTAAGTCAAAGTGATGACAGGATAGGATACTCCATCAGGCTAAATGGCACATATTGTCTAATTACTGGGCGAGTCCATCAAACCCGAATGTCTTCTTTTATGTTGTATTTGCATTGCAATCGTGCTGTGTTGATATTTAACTTGTGCTTTGCAATACTGACAGACGATTGCGTTTTCATTCACTTTCAATGTGAAGTGCGTCCACACACCTTATTGTTTCGCTCTTTAGTGAAGACTGTACAGCGTTGCACATCCTTACCTTTCTTAAACTGTCAGCATATTGTGGAAACTCATTTTGCTTTGTATTTGTGAGCTGGTCATGAAGAGATCACTTGAATGGAGCTTGTTACACCCCGAGCAAAAGGAGAGAAGCTTCCACGCTTCACTTACTTATGTCCAGGTTCCTGTAATGAATATCAAAGCCCCATGATTACACTCATGAGCGTTGAAAATTAGCCGGAAGATGACTCTCTAAAGGGCTTCCAAGTGGGTTTTGCAACAGTTCTGCTGTTTTCTTTCCTTATTTGATGTTTTAGCTACCTGTGGTCTCTCTCCCACCCTACACAGCTCTCTAGGCATTGCATCAGGGCATTGTGTATACAGTATATGGAGGAAGTCCTGCTGCTGTGCAGGAGGAACCCCCAAGTTTAACATATGACCCACCCCATACGGTGATTCACTGTAGTCTCCTGAATTCATTTTTTCACATCATCCTTCCTGATCATGCCAAGTTTCGCTTCTGCTTCTGCCCAAAGGCTAGTCATTTGAAAAATTGACAGGGTCAGCTTAATTTACAACAATAAAGAATTTGCCCATGAATCAGTCAGAGAATCTTAACACTTTTCACTGCCCAAGTCCCTGATTTCGACACATTCTTTACAGATGAATGGGCATCCTTCATGGAAATGAATAATTCTCTGGGAATCTCATCCACATTACTGTGGGAAACAGCAAAAGTAGTGTAAGAGGAAAAATGACATCATACTCATACAAAAAAGGAACAGGAACTGGAATAAATTCTTGAGAAAAAAAATTAAAGGATAGAATGACATATATGCTAAAGAATCCCACAGAGCAAGTCCAGAAGGAGCTGATGGGAACTAAATCACAGCTTCACAATATCATACACTATAAAACCCAATTTCTCATACAAAGATTAAAACATCATTTTCAACCCAATAACAAATCAGGAGAACATCTGGCAAACCAACTCATGCAAAACAAAGAGAAATCAAACATAAGGAACATGTCAGGGAAGGCCTCGCAATCATCCAAAGAAATAAGTGATGTGTTCCAGGAGTTTTACAGTACATTATATACCCCTGACAAGGAACCAGATCCAATGCATATTGATTCCTTCTTAAGTATTATAGAGTTACCATGACTTAATAAGGAACAAGCAGATGAACTGGACACACCATTAACATCTAAGGACCTCTATACAGCACTCAGCAAAATGCCAAAAAATAAAGCTTCAGGACCTGATGGCTTTCCTGCTGAGTTCTTCAAACATTTTTGGAACACAATCTTGCCGCTGTTTCTCAGAATGGTACTTGACATTAAACACAACTCAGTACTTCCACAACACATGAACGCCGCCCTCACTACAATGGTACTGAAACACAATAACGACCCAGCTCTCTGTTCCAGTTACCGCCGCCTGTTACTCAACTCGGATCTCAAAATTATCATTAAAACACTAGCCACCCATCTTGAAACAAAATGAAATGGAAACAATAATTGTATAATTAGATTAGGAAAAAGCATTTATAAAGTAAACTGGAATTTTTCATTTGAAACACTATGTAAATTTGGTTTCGGAGAGTCCTTTATTAGGAAAGCTAAAACACCCTGAATCAAACTGGCCACATTAACCAAACATAAAACTCAAACTACATCATATCACCAGCTGGATTCATCCAAACCAACAGAACAACTCATGGCTAGAAATAGAATAATCAGAACGTGAAGAAATTTCAGTCTCCTATTTACCTTTTCTCAGTACTACTATAAAACATTGTCATTGTTTCAATAGCACCATAATTGCAAGAACTCTGACAGCCTGGTGGAAAATCAACAGAAACTTCAAAAAGATGCTGAGACACTGTAAATGTACTCCAGTATGCACAACCCAGACTTTCTATTCAATAAAACACTACTTAGCACATGGAAACAAAACCATATCACGCACCTCCACCACCTTCTCCAGAATAACAGCGTCATTATTTTTCAACATTTCGTTCAGAAGTACAACACTGGGGAAGAGGCATTCCTTCAAGTCCTCTAATTAAAGTCTGTTCTAAAATCTAAAGTCAATATATCAAATAACAACAGTTTACTCCCATCCCCACTGGTAGAAGAAATCAACAAAATAACTGACCAAAAGAAGGTCCTTTCCAAATGACACAAACCAATATCATCCATAGACACAATCATTTCTATCCCAATCAAAGTATGGAGCATAACATTTTCTGGCAAGAAGTCATCAATAGAATTTCTCTTATATTGAACTGTATCGTCATCCCTGTGTTTACTTGGTGATCTTTCAATAATAAACCCACCAGTCCAACATTCAAAACCCATACTCATCGCTTTAATTATTTCCAAGAAAACTGTCCTGCTATTCTGGAAAACACGACATACATTACACATCATGCAATGGCTAAACCTTCCCCAAGAGTACAGTATATATGCATGGAACAAATTACTGGGACTCCTTTGTCATTTCATTAGACTATCCTGTTAATTAACCCCTATGATTCTGTCACATTACACTTAGTTCACATTACACATGCAACCTGAAGCTTGGGAACCAAGACTGAAGCTAAGATTGAAGCACTGTAATGTGTGCATTGTCTGAGGTGGGAGTACTATATACTGCATTGTATTAAAGGTAGTTTTAGAGACAGTAACATTAGGAAAATACCTCTTTTTAATGCACATCATGAGTTGAGCTTAAGACTGTGATTTCGGACAGCAGTTCAGTGAGTGTGTCCCTTCTGCTTGTCCGTCTCCAAACCCTACGTTGAATCAGTTCCTATCAGAGAGGATATGCATTGTGTTTCTGTCAGACTGGCACCAGACTGGAGCCTCAGCTGACCATGTGCTCTGCCCTGATAAAGAGGCACATTTTCTACGGGTCATTTTTTTTTAAACAAAGCTACAACAGTGCAGGGCAGTCTGGGTAAATTCTCACCACATTCTGTCACGTCTTATTTTGTTAAGGGAATGTTTTTGTTGTCAGTCAAGAATGTCATTAATTATTTGCATATGCTTATCATTTCCATGTGGCAGACCTACATTTTCAAAAATTATGTTGATAACCAAAATGCTTTTTTAGTATTTTAAACATTCTCAAAAGATCCATAATATCTCATGTAGGAAGTAGAGAAGGTATTTCATAATGTTGCATGCTTTGAAGGGTGACTGGCAAGAATGCACCAGTAATGGTACTAGTATTGATATCAGATCTGATACCGCGCTCCTGTCCTCGTATTCATCCTTGTGACGATGTTCTGATGCTTATAACTGATATCACATAATGATGGTTCAGTGATCATACTAATGGGCAAAATAAATGGAACAAAATATCTGCGGTGTGGAACTACTTCAGAGTTAACAATGAAATCCCAAGCATGGTGTATCTCAAACTGTGCTCTACTAAACCATCTATAGAAGGTACAAAATCAGGTTCATACAACACTAGTAATCTAATTAAACATTCAAGAACTAAACCTAAGAAAGAATATGACCAAATTGCTACCAGCAGCATCACTCTGCAACAACCTAAACATGTAGCAAACACTAACATGGCTTGAAAATGTCAAATGATAAGCCTCATGCAGTGAAAATAACAGAAGCTCTTACCCAGTATCAATCAGGCATAATGTCCTGATGTTGGTACGCAGACAGTGTATTACTTTCTGAAGTGGTAACTCTGTATAAAAAGTTTGTGAACCAGTGCCTTAGAGTTTTAGAGTGACGTCTTTAAATCGTAATTAACCCGCTGATCTATACTTGTCCACAGACACTAAAAACAATAATCAGCCCCTTCACTGGCTGTCCAGTGGATCGTCTATATATAGTTTTGTGCAGATTTTTACTTTTTTTTCTTTTCACATAAAATTAAGTGCCCTGCTTGCTGTTGTGGTGGCAGGATTTCAATATTATTATTTATCCCAGAATGTTTAAGTTAAAATATCAAATATTATATAATTTTTTAGACATTGCACAACCTTAATTGGTATTAGTGAGTACTAGAAAGCGAGCATCGGTATTTGCACTCGGTCTGAAGAAATGGTATCAGTGCATCGTACCACTAGTGACTAGCCTATGTTTTGGTATGAATGCATCACAGGTTTTGTCACACAACTTGTGCACCGTGATGAAAATCCCCCATGACCCAGTTGCTCTTGAGGAACACTTCAAGGATGATGATGAGGGTCCTGTCTCCAACCAGGGTTATATGCCCTACCTCAATAAGTTCATACTGGACAAGGTAAGCACCCACTGACACGCTTCTCAACCTCACTTCATCTATGAGTACTGTCCTTTCGAGAAAGTCGTGAAGGATGGTGTCACATTGCTGGTATGTCAGAGCCTAAGGATAGTAAGACAACCCAGAGGTCTGGAGATGTGCAGTCAAGCCTCTTCACTGGGGGGAAAAAGCAGTGGATCTCCACTGGCACCCATATGAGCTTCTTGCCATCTAGCTTGAACTGTTTTTTCTTTTCTTTTCATAATAGTGACATGAAGTAACTGGAAGATAATGGTTAAAACTAAACCACCATAACTTCCTCTTATCTACACAACACACATTTCTCCAGGAGTTTTGCGCGGTTTCAAGATGGCGATTGGCCATTTTTTTTAATTCTGCCCCACCAGCACCCCTGTATCTCTCAAGCCCAACGCTGCCGCAGTGGAGTGTGGTCGCAGTAAGGCATGGGGCAGGGGCCTGTCTCCTGCCTTCCCCTCGTCCTCACATGCTTGCAAAGAGCCACACACTCTTGAAAGTGCTGCGTGCATTGTTCTGCTAGACCAGTGAAGTCATACCGCCCAGAAAAGAAGCAAGGTCCAAAATAGAAAAAGCGAAAACTTACCCACCCTACACATGTCCGGTGTGTGTTTAGGAACCTACTAGGTGACATACATAGATTACGCAGATTGTAGTCTCTGCCAGTATTCTTCACAACTTACTTCGAATCTTATTTTGAGTTTGTGTAGTATATAGTATGGTCTGGCAGCATGCCAGTGACAGTATGCTCTCCTTAAACACTCTTTATATGCGTTTCTATTTATATAGTGTATAACATTGCTGCCTCACCGCTCCAGGTTGCGGGTTCGAATCATGGCATCTCTCCATGTCCATGTGGTGTTGCCATGTTCTCCCTGTCTGGCTCCTCCTGTTTTTTCCTGTCCTAATTCACTACTTGTCATCTCACAGTTGCCTGTGGTCTGTGACTGTGTGTGTGTGTGCTAATGTGCTCTGTGATGGACTGGCATCCCAGCCAGGGTGTACCGCTGACCAGGATTAGCGGTTAGAATATGGATAGATAAATATATAAAAAAGACTTTGAACAGCTTTGGGGAAACAAAGAAAAAGAACAGAGATCTTTTTCTAGATTACCTTCTCCTCTCCTTCAAATGCTAATGAATATGTACTGAGAGGCAAATGGGGCTTTGCTTGTTGGCCTTTTTAACAAGGCCGCCGTTGTTGAGCAGCGGAGAGTGGGAGAACATACTGGACGGGCAGACTGGGTGGAGGGAGGAGCCTGAGCCTGGAGACAAAGCAGGACATAGCAGAGATGGCTGAGCTGCAGAACCTAGGCTGCTGCACTTCAGCCATCCTTTATAATGCCTTTATAATGCCTTTATAATGCAAATACAGTACATTCAGTGCACCATCATAATACGCTCATAGAACATTCACAAAAAGCATATAAGTAAACCATAGCATCCTAACATACCTTAACAGCTTTAATATATATTAATAACAAACATTATTATACAATTACACTGTTTGTTATTATCATATAATGTTTGTTATTAATGTATGTTAAAGCTGTTAAGGTTTGTTAGGATGTTATGGTTTGCTTATATGCTGCTTATGAATGTTCTATGAATGCATTATGAAGGTGCAGTTAATGTAAAGTGTTACTTAATATAATAGGTGATAGTTTGGACACTTAAACATGGCGTTTAGGATTACAGGAATTTATATCCAAAGATAAAGTAAAATATATCAGTAAAAGGAACAAATATATATATATATATCTGTTCAGTTGCTTTTTCTTTGCTCTGAAAAGCTGCCATTTTTGTTCTGTTGTTGTTTCATTATGTATTACATACAACACCGAAAGACATTGTATTTTTTCACTTATGAGTAACTTAAACCTGTTAGACTGGCTGTTATTGTCTTTGTCTCTCCCTCCCCCCCTATTGCTGAGATTTCAGCAACACTGTAACCAACGCTGATGTGGCTGAAATGTAGTAGTACTCTTTACTTTTAATGTATTAATTAGCCAGAAACAAAGTGTTAGTTACCTGCTGATCCCATGTTCGTTCATCATTAATCAATCATAACGTTTCATGTATTTCATAGTTACTTTATTTGTTCATGATTTGTACTTGAGTAGTAACTGATTTACTGAGTTACTAAATGACTGCCCCTTCAAGCAAAAAGTGTGACTGAATTTTCCAGTAAACAGTGTCTCCATGGCAGTTTGGCCCATGTTTATTTTAGCATTAATATTAGTTGTTTACAGAGAGCATTTCCTGTTCAGCATCACGTTCATGTTTTATAATGGGGAGCAAACAGGCATAAGAAGGTTTGACTTTCATACCACAGGTCCAAGACAATTTTGACAGACTAGAATTCAACAAGATGTGTTGGACTCTGTGCGTCAAGAAAAACCTCAACAGGAACCATCTCCTCATCAACGAGGAGGCCGCGTTCAAGGTCTGGTGCATTTTCAACTACCTGTCAGAGGACAAATACCCCCTGGTCATTGTCAGCGAAGAGGTGAGCCTGGGTCTCTGTTTGTCTCACAGATGAGAGTTGCTTTATGAAGCCGTCAGCATGCTGTTTATCAGGCATGTTGACGTCGACTGTGCTGCAAGTGAATTGTGGGTAAAATTTCAAAATGGAGGTGTTTTGTTGTACAAGGCATTTTGCAAATTTAATTGGCATATCAGACCAACGTGTCCTGTAGCTGAATGTGAAGCAGTAACAGTAGTCACTATAATTTCACCTAACATTTTTTTCCAACCATAAACAAAGATTAACCAAATTCTTGATGGAGTGATGAAAAAGTCCCGGGTTCAAAGCCTGTTATTACACTTAGCAGGGGCATATGAATAGTTTCAGTATTGAGCTTATAAAACAAGGCAGAAAAGTATCTGTCTATTGAGCTAACAAAAGGAGGGGTCACCAAAATGGTGCCGCGGGCACCAGGATGCCCTGAAGGGCCACATGAGTTGCCAGCGGACCTGTTCTAAAAATAGCACAACTCACCAGTGAGCAGCATCTAAAATTAAATTTTATCCTCTTGCTATTCTTCTTTAATCACATTTGCATTCATATAGATTTGAAAATGACAATATCTGAAAAGAGCATTTAAAACATGTTTATTATACATAAAGTTTAGATAAGTTTAGGAGGGAGTTTCAAACTGGTAGCCCTTCGTATGGCTCAGTACCTGTGAAGTAGCTCTCAGTTTCAAAATGGTTGGTGACCCCTGGGGTAGCGTGCCTAAGATACTAAGGAGGGTTATAGAAGAATCTGTGATAAACAGTACTGTGTATCGTTGTAAATCAACAGTCCTTATCTGGAATGGAATTGTTAAAATAGTATTTAGTATAACAATATAATCTATATCAATGAGACATCAACATTTTCAGAACTGATTGGAAAAGAGACCTTGCTTGTCCCTGTATACAGCTTTATCTTTTATTCTATAATCTTAAAAAAACATGCGTTGGTACTCTGCTTTAAGTCAGATGTGATCTCTCCCAACTTGGGTAGCAACATTTTTTTTCCACTGAAGGGGACTGTCTAGGTTGTAAATAGACCTCCTGTGTGTAAAAATGACCATGTATGGGAGATTTCCTCAAATGATATCACCAGGACCAGATCTGATGCTTACTCATGTAGAAAATGGCAATGAAGTGAAAATCAAATTATGTAGCCTAACATTAGGTTTGAATATTGATACAGGTACGAACAGAGTACTTTGCAAAGTTTGCAGAATCAGCTATAATGGGAATAAAAAAGAAAAACAATGTATTGATTACTTAGATGAGTACGTAGTGGAAATTACTTGTTGGTAAATGGAAATGACAAAGACAGTTGTGATGCATTATGAAGCATCTTCTGAGAGCCCTTGGTCTAAAAATGGGCACCAGTCATGTGCAGTGAAGCCAAATCTGGCTTTCCAGTCAAAGGTTCCGTATCTACAGGGTGCTTTTCAGAGTCAGTGAAGCACGGAGCATTTATTTATTATATTTATTGTGTTTATAGGCTGAGCCACTTGTACCTGAATGTGCCCATATCGACGTCTTCTGTCCTCACGCCCCGTTAATCAGGGCTCAGCTGCACATGAACCGCAACTCTTCCGGAAATCTTCCGACGTAAAGCGCAGTTACGTATGTGAGAGCAGCTTCACTTTTGTAAAGACACACAGAGAGCAGGAGTAGCTGTGCTTTTGAACAGAGCCACCAGCATCCCCTTCGAAACATTCATTTGTCTTCGTGGGAGCTGAAGGTTCCCATAAAGCTCCATTGAATTGCTAGAAGGCCATTCAGGGAGTGTGACCTGCTCTGCTGCCCCATGAGCAGCGGCAGAAAGGAAGGAAGCTGCTTCCTGTGGCAGTGGGGGCCTGATTCACACCGGTGTTAACTGTCCTCTAACTGGAAACCGCTTGAATTTCTGGAAATGGACTTAAAAAATGTGATGCGCCTACCATGCTTGATTAGTCATGAGTCACAGATCAGTCTTACCACACTCGCCCACAGATCGAGTATTTTCTTCGTAAGCTGACGGAAGCGATGGGTGGCGGCTGGATTGAGGAGAAGTTTGAGAAGTACAAGGTACAGCTGCAGAGGAAGCAGAACTGCCTGAGTGTCTGGGAGCTGATCGAGCTCGTGGGCATGGGCTACTTCAGCAAGGGCATGGACCAGCAGACCCTCTCCATGGGGATCACCGAGATCTTCCAAGAGCTCATCTTGGGTGTCATCAAACAAGTGAGGCTGCCACTCTCTGGCCAGAGGCGTATTCGGCCACGGCCGTCACTCCCACCACCGGCTGATAGCTTTTTATTGTTTTGTTGGTCTCAGGTTGGTCGGGGGTCACAGATGATGGGTGATTAGTGCACACTTTCCTTTTACATTGGTCAAATAAAACCAGCTTAGATGATTCCGTTGTAATTCCTGTCAAGATTAGTCTTGGGGGGGGGGGGTACATGGCAGAGGATACATGGCAGAGGATACATGGCAGAGGAGACATGGCAGAGGATACATGGCAGAGGATACATGGCAGAGGAGACATAGCAGAGGATACATGGCAGAGGAGACATGGCAGAGGATACATGGCAGAGGATACATGGCAGAGGAGACATGGCAGAGGATACATGGCAGAGGAGACATGGCAGAGGAGACATGGCAGAGGATACATGGCAGAGGAGACATGGCAGAGGATACATGGCAGAGGAGACATGGCAGAGGATACATGGCTTCGAATTCACATTTGGGTCTCCTTTTGGTAACATTTGAGATCTGCCAGGTAGTAAGACAAACTGAGATGCCCAGCTACTGTTCCACAGAACAGTCAGTGAGTTGATATTCAGGCCTCATGCCCCTGGAGATGCCACAGCCGGGGAGGATTGGCTGCTCTCGGCGCCATCGCCGCCGCTGTTGGTTTTAGAGCCACACACGGTGTGAATGCCGCCCTTTCAGGACTCTGCATTTGATGTCCCCCCTGGCTCCGGCTGAAAGCCCGCGGCTGGAATGGCGCGGTGCCGCCGTTGCCAAACACTGCCAGCTGTGGACTTTTTGCCCCTCGCTAGGAAAGCTGCGGAGGTGCCCCTGCGCCTGCCATAATCGCTCGCCAGCGCCGCTTCATATGCAAACTTAACTGGCTTTCAAGTCCAACACACAGACATGGCAGATGCAACATCTCATCTTCTAGCTCCTTAGATTAGCATTTCGGGTATTTTATGATAGTCATTGATTCTGCAGGGAAATCCCCTTTTAGAAATAACAGTGAAGGTGTTTAGATCTTTAAACATTATCTGCCCTGTGTTAATGCCTGAGGGAAGCCTCGTAATGACAAAATGCCACCGGACCGCATTCCAGCGCCGTGTTCTGTGCTCTGGCTGCAGGGGTACATGATGAAGAAGGGCCACAAACGGAAAAACTGGACGGAGCGCTGGTTTGTGCTGAGGCTCAGCTCCATCTCCTACTTTGTGGGCGAGGACTTGGCAGAGAAAAAGGGGGATATCGTGCTGGACAGGAACTGCTGTGTTGAGGTGAGAGGTCAGGCGCTGCAGTCCTTTTTGGCCCCCCACGCCTATCCGTACTTTCTTGCCATTTGTACACTGCGGACTTTTGTGAGGCTTATGTATAATGGATCCTGGAATAAAGCACCCTGGCTAATATTGTCTGTTATTGTGTTTATCGCTGGGATTTTTATATTTTTGTTTATCACTAATATGGAGTGCACATACTAGAAAAAGGTTCTTGCACATATGAATTGGCTAAATAATGCTGATTCTATTAATGCTATTAAGCAAGTCAGGTATACTGTGAAAATAATCCTATGACTGAATTTCTTGTTTACTTGTATAATGCAATACCTATAGTAAACAAAGACAAGAACAGTAAGGGATGCCGGAGTGGTAGATTTTCGCTCGGATTTCCAATTCGGTGCATTGTTTCCATGTGATCATCACGATGCACGTTGCACATGCCCTTCCTGTCTGAATGGAATGTGTCTGAAGTGTTTTTTTAATCTTCTAGTCTTTACCAGACAAGGAGGGAAGGAAATGTCTTTTCATTATCAAATGTTCTGACAAGAGTTTTGAGATAAGTGCGTCAGACAAAAAGAAGAAACAGGAATGGATTCAAGGTACAACTTTCGCACCACATGCAAAACTCTGTTTAAAAATGATCTGTCAGGTCCCCCTTCCGTGCGTCAGTGACTCTAGATTTTTGTATTTATTCATAGCTGTTGACAGTTGCTATTAAGGTTCTATTTTCATTTTGTGTCATTATTCATGTTGCACCTTTTTCGTTTGCTGTATGTTTTCTTGAATGGTAACACTTTACTCGATGGGGCAGACATACTGAATAATGACTGAGCTACTACTGAGGTGCAAATTATGAACAAATCATAATTGGTATTTGAGATAAAAGATGTCACGATTAATTAACGATGAACAAACATGAGATCGGAATTTCACTTGTATTCATTGTCCCTTCAGTAGTTCCTTCTTTGTTCCTTCAGTAGTTCACAAACGTTTACAGAATTAACAGATATAGTAAATATAGTAACTGCTTGAGAAGAAAGTGATTCTTTAATGATGAATTAACATGAGATCAGCATGTAATTAAGATGTAGTTTGTGGTTAATTAATACATACGTAATAGTACAATACTATTTTTGTGTCCCATCTAGTAAAGTGTTACTTCTTGAATCCATAGCTGTACATTTGCTGCTGTAACTGAGTATAAATACCTTGGGGGATTGTCTGCGATAGTTTTTTATGATAGTCATTGACTCGGCAGGGAAATCCCCATTTAGAAATAACAATGACGGCGTTTAGATTTTTAAACATTATCTGCCCTGTGTTAATGCCTGAGGGAAGCCTCGTAATGACTAAATGCCAACGGACCACATTCCAGCACCGTGTTAATACATAAAATAATAGTACAATATTATATTATTTGTGTCCCAGCTAGTAAAGTGTTACCCATTGAGTCCATAGCTGTACATTTGCTGCTGTGACTGAGTAAAAAGACCTTGACTTACTTTGACCCTGTAGTCCCATGTGGGTAGCAGATGCTGCATCTTCCAACCTGACCACGTGCCCCCCCCCCTGTGCCCCCCTTAGCCATCCAGACCTGCTTGAACCTGATAAGACTGGGGCTGCCGGCACCGCACCACGACGCGCGGCAGAAGCGCAGGGAGCTGCGTGTGCGGCAGCAGGTCGAGCTGGAGGAGATGGAGGGCAGGATGGAGCGACTCCAGGCCACCAACGAGACGCGGCAGTGCGAGCTGGAGACCTTGAGGACGGTGCGGTCCCCTCACTGCCCCCTTCCGCACGCCGAACGAAACACAAAGTCAGTCATCTGAGAGGACTAACCAGGTAGTCCGTGTCAGGATGTAGAGCAGGCATCCCCAGTTCCGGTCCTGGAGGGCCAATCTGCAACACAGTCTGCAGATTTTCCAGCTCAAACACAACTTATTCGGCTCAGCGGCTAATTGCAAAGTAATTGTACGTGTGTTTAAGCGTATCAGGGGAACCATGATATGGAGTAATTCAGCGAAGTACCGAAATTAAAGAAGCCACCATTACTGAGGTGACTCCTCCCTACAAAAAATTGATTATGCATTATTATTATTATTATTATTATTATTATTATTATACATGCATGTGAATGGGAACGGTCCTCAAAGTGTAATATTTTCTGATTTTTTCCCTATAAGATATATTTAACGCTTTTATAAACATGTCCAGGAAATTAGGAAGAACCTAAAACAGCTAGTATTATATTAAAATAGTAAAATAAAAAGAGCTCATGTATTGCAATCATAATCCCTAGTCAGAGCCCATGCAGTGGTGGTGCTGGGAGGGAGAGGCAACGTTAAAGATTGTTGAACATAACTGACGATGCCGATTTAGTAATAACATTAGGTGACTACAATTTGGGGGGAATCTCATGATCTCGTTTAATATTTGGTGTTTTTTTTATTAGCGTAATACTTTTTTTATTAGCTTAATACTTAATCCTGAGGTTGCTGTAGCGCACTGATGTTTAACACAGCACTAAGATGGCACTTTTTAAAAGGCTGGTGAATGGGTGGTTATTTAGATAAGAGCCATTAACACCAACAGGATGTCCTTCATAGATGCTACCCATGCGGTGACTGACTGTCATGTGTTTGGTCCCTATTGGCTTCGGGCCTCGCGGAGTAGCCTATGGCTGATATGCCAAGCTCTCATTGGACAAGCCTTGGAGCCCTCGTGGGGGCTCCCAGTACACTAGAGTAATGGAGGAAATTCTTTTGCCCCCCACATCCTCAGGCATCTCGCACACGCCTGCTCTTCCAGTATGTTTTTTCAGCTGGGAATGTTATTTTAACAATGAGAGCACATACTCAGTCATAGTTCATTTAAATACTTGTGTACACAAAAGCAGTGGCACGTGCTCTATGCATAACAGGACCTGAATATATGCAGTCAACATTTTATTATTTTTGTTCTTCGTCATTGTTATTCCTAGCTGTAATTAACCATATGAAATATTAAATAACACATGCATATTTATGCATTTATTGTTTAATTGTTATTATTATTAATATAATTATTATTATGCAGATTGATTTGCAATTTCATAGCTGTAACCTTCTCAATTTGTTTCAGATGAGAAGAGAATGTGCAAACATGAGCGGTGGTGAAAAATTGAAATGATATAGTTGATTTATGGAAAATAACCGTCCCCTCTGCAAAACCCCCGTGTTCCATGCCCCATCGAAATATTGCCCATGGATCAGAACCGGACTACAGAGACTGGAAACCCCATCCCTAACTAATTACTACATCCTGCGTGTGCCCTGGAGTATCACTATATTTGTTTACACGCTGCGATGGGTTGATCGGTTCAAAAACAGCTTTGGCAGTATTGTCGTGAGGATTATGTGTGTGCATATAAAAATCACCAGTAACAACAAAGCAGTGATATAGTTATAAGTGGAAATAACCGATAACAGTTAAGAAAAAATATCAGTACAATTTGCAGTTAGAAGGTCTGTTGACTGCCTTAGAATTTGTGGTGTAACTTTCATCACAATACAGAGAAAGGAATCAGAATCACTAAGTAATATGTGCTAATGCTGGAACACATGTTCTAACAAAGCATTAATGCAACAGCGTTTCCTGCCGAGCCCTCAGAGATTAAAAAGCTGAAGTTTTGGCGGGCATCTTCTCTGAGAGCTGCTAGTTTTTGCAGGGATCCGTTTACCCAGTAAACTGTGCAGGGAGTGAATACAGAGTAGTGTTGTTTATTGTGTTTTATAAAGTAACAGTTTCACTTCCCCTAATGAAAACCAGACACACCTTGTGTTTTTCAAATGAAGTCTTGCATTTACACTTCACCTCTTGATGCTCCGTTAATGAAGCAGAAACTTCTGCTCAAGGGTCCGCACTGCTCAGCCCGCAGGAGGCGAATCATTTTGACACCTCTGCATTTTCTCTGAGATTTAAGACTAACACTCAAATGAAAGTCCCCAAAGTTTCCAGAGAACTATAAAATAAATGCAGCAGGCTCTCTGTGGAAGCATATTTGCAGTTATTACTGAGTTCTCACTTCCTGTTTTTGCATATTTAATGTTCTTCGTTAAAACACTCTTGTTACCCTGCTACCATTTTTTCTCCACAGTTTTATAGTATGTCTGCTCCCCTGTAAATGGCTGCAGTCATTTAACTGAATTTGTCACAACCAGTAAAATCTGCATGCAAGTTTACTTACAGCATATGCTTCATAAAGAAAACGCAGAGCCTGTTTTTCAGGCGCGAGGGACCACGGAGTTCTAAAAACAGACCTCTTCTTTGTTCTTGGTGTGCACTTGGCACCTGTGCGATGTTCCCGTCTGGAGAGACAGAGAGCTCCCTGAGTCTGCGGAGGAACAGGCTCTTTCGTCAGTGTGATCCCCCCCCTCCGGCTCATGGTGTAGGGCCGCTGAAAGGCTTCCCCGTCTCACCAGCCCCTTCTCGCCGCATTTCCCAACAGAAACTGGAGGAGGCGGCGGCCAAAGCCTTGCGGGAGGAGAGGAGGCGGCTGCACACGCAGAGGGAGCTCCAGGACCGCTACAGGTCCGACCTGGAGAGGGAGAAAATGGTGGGTGCTGCCTCTCTGCCCTCTGTAGAGCTGTCCTCTGGATTTGTATGCTGGAGTTTTCTGCTCGGATTTCTGGCCGAGCTTGTGGGAATGTCGTCACGCAGTTCCAGTCGTTTCTGGAAACCTCGTCGGCTTTTGTCTTAACCCTGTGACCACGTGTTACTGCTTCTGCTGGGAAAGGCTGTTGATCTGTAAAGTGCAGCCCCGCCCACCGCCTGACCCCTGCTCCGCCCACCGCCTGACCCCTGCCCCGCCCGCCGCCTGACCCCTGCCCCGCCCGC
>JAODUD010000019.1:19601939-19614636 GCA_026784285.1 Stomatorhinus walkeri | reverse complement strand
CCCCCCCCCCCCCCAGAGACAGGGCGTACCAGCAAAAGAGTGTAATAGTTCCCACAATTCAAAAAATACATTTTTTTGGACTAATAATCATAAGCTACTCGCATTGAGGGGTGACTTAGCACATTAGAATGCTGTGCCGGGGAATTTAGAGACACTGGTTCAATGCCGCCATTGGGCCCATGAGCAGGGCCCGTAAACCCCAGTTCTAGGGGGCGCTGTACACTGTCAAGGACTAAGCCAACCATCAGTAGATGATGTGAAGGCAGTACAGGG
Organism: Stomatorhinus walkeri; assembly: GCA_026784285.1. NCBI lineage: Eukaryota > Metazoa > Chordata > Actinopteri > Osteoglossiformes > Mormyridae > Stomatorhinus > Stomatorhinus walkeri. The sequence goes on along the minus strand of JAODUD010000019.1, from coordinate 19,614,363 downwards.
AAGATGTATAATCCTGTCTGAGGTCATAAGCGGAATCTGAGACCAATGAGGTAGGAAGGCAGGTCGGATACTGATTGGAAACAGGAAAGAGATCCATGGTTGTAGTTGGACTCAGATAACTACTAAAGCTATAAACCGCATTACACAATGGGGTCAGGTGGTATGCAAAGCAGCCAACAGAAAGGTGATGGAAGTTTCTGGAGAGGTGCTACAATTCTACCTCTACTGTGGCTACCATTTCAGTCCCCTTCGTCCCAGAGGCGTTTAGAATCTGTAGCTGTAGGGGGAGTCGCATTCATGGAGAGAGTTTGGGGACTAAAGATCGCATGTGCCTTGTAATCAACAAGTGAGGAAAAATCCAGTAATTAAACAATAACTGTCACGGGAAAAAAAAATGGATTACCCATAACCAATCAATTCTCCACAGCACAATGGGAGCCAATCAACCATATCGTGTTACTAAGGAGTAGGTTTCCTCCAAAGCTGTAGCTCAAATAACATCCTCTACGTTTCCCTCCAAACATGCCCGCTGAAATGAGCCTGTATCCGGGGCCATGTGCACGACGTTCTGAGCATCCCGTCTTAGAATCACGCCCTAGCTTAATCACCCAATGAAAAAAAGAGAATTACATATCGCCACCAGCACCTCGAATGAACATTCTTAAAAAGTCTATATAGGCTCCCACGAGTGGTATGTATATTCAAGATCTGGCTGTCAGATGCTTCGATTCTACACAGCAAGCCTCGAACCCCACAGAGCCGCGGCAGGGCCCTTAGCTCGCTCGCTCGCGGTTTCGCTGCAAACCGCATGACCACAGCTGCTTTCCTGTTGGTTTCTCTTAACGATCGCCTCGACATGGAGACAGGGTGAGCTGGGAGGTCCGTTGGCAGGCAGGACAGCACAAGGCGCCATACAGTGGGATTTAACCCCGCGGTACAACAACTCAATGTGTCCGGTTTCAAAGGTGAGAGTGGCTTATCTGTGATTCTTCGATTTATTTCACATGTTGTTCTGGCAGCGTTCCAGCATGCCACTCCTCTGAAATAACTCCTACACAAATGAAATGGTAGAATCATAAGTATCAGGGGACATTTAAGCAACAGTCTAATGCTTATAACCCTCTTCAGCGCGAGCGCTCTTTTGGTTTCCGCTGCTGCATTTTTGCAACTAAATCAAACAAATCAGTTTTTTTGGGAAGAACGTGAACCGATTTGTTGTAGCATATTTACCAAGTATTTCCATTCCCATATAATCCATCAGTAGTCAAGAATTCAAGGATTTTTTATAAGTAACTTTGTGTTTCTCTCTTTTGCCTAAAGCACATGGCAGGATAGCTAACCACAAAAGCCATCACAGTATATAATTAACCAACGCATTGCACAATGTCACAGCCAGCCTACTTGTGCAAACTTTTTAACCATGAATTTCCCACACCAGTTACTCCCGGTCAGAAGGTAATGATTAATGAAGAGAGGTCTGGCGGGGCCCGAATGGAGCGACAAACACGCACACACGCACATACACACACACACACACACACACACACACAGCGCGTGCAAGGAGCACTTGTACTAAGTGACAACCAGACAGCTGTCATCTTTTTAGCTTAAGCTAAACACACGTACAAAATAGTCATTAATAGAATGTAATTTATTTTAAAAGGCACCTTTTAAAAGCATCGGCATTGCCCGAGTGTTTGACACAGCTAGGGAAGAGAGCCAGGGAACAGTCACTGATGAATTTCATGCTAAAAGGCCTGAGCCTTTTGGCGTAATTGAACATTAGCTTTTGCAGTATCACTGATCGCGCAAAGCAAATTTTGATGATTTTGAACTAGTTCATATATTACAAAAAATGAATCTCAAATGAATACTTCATGATACCCAAATGTGATCTTTTTTGAACAAACCCTGGGCAAAGCAACGCAATTCTATAATGTGGAACCGGTTCATCTCTTTATTTCTCTGAACACCGACAAAACAAGACAGCTAGAAACAATGTACACATCCTCAGAATCAGGTAAATCAATACGTTACTTCGTTTTTTCAAAGGCATTAGTTGTGGGGGGTTGAAATGGATTACTGTAGCTATATTTTAAACTTCCTCCTCAACTACTGTGATGTCATGTTCAGGTATGTACTAACCACCAGGTATGTCTATTAAGTTCATACACAGCACCAACTGTTTAAAAATCCAAATGCGATTTAAAAAGAAGAAAAAAAAACTCAAACCTAAACAAACAATGAAACATGCTGAGGAAATCTGTTACAGACATACGTTATAGACTACTAGGCCTGTATTTGTTAAGGTGTGTATATTTAACATACAAACAGGCTTTGCTTTTGACAAGCTTGAATAACGTGAATGCAATGACAGTAGTTAACCACTCCTCCTTATCACTTCTCAAGATTCAGCATTGGCTTGAAGTTTCAAGCTTTTGAAGGGGAGCCCAGATAATGTCACGGACATTTGGCCAGATACTTTCACACACTATGGAAAGAGGAAAACTGTTCCCCTTAAGCACATCAACACACACTCGCCTGAGAGGAGCACACTCAGTTCAAAAACTATCAGGGACTTAAGGGACTGTGTGTGTGTGTGTCTGTGTGTGTCACAGAGAGAGAGAGAGAGAGAGAGAGAGAGAGAGAGAGAGAGAGAGAGAGAGAGAGAGAGTGAAAGGGAGGGAAGAACGGGAGTTTGTAATTACTCGTAAGGGAACAATGAATTAGTAACCATTTCAGTATTTAAACAAATGCATTTTGCCATATTAGATCCGAATGCCTCAAAATTTAATTATTTACTCCTACAAACTACTACTAGCTTGTAGTCATAGACTACTTAAACATCGCACATTACTGCAAAGGGGACTCGATACTGTGCTGACAGCAAGGCAACAGGGACAGTATTAACCTGCGCAGAACGATACTTACAGATAGTAGGTGAAAGCGCTGAGTCGCTCCGGGACGCTGGCCAGTCCCCTCCCGGAGCAGTCAGCGCGCCCGTCCCCGTCGCAGCGGCACCAGGAGGCGCACGCAGCCGACCCGGGCTGCCCTGGTGCGGCGGTGCCGCAGCACATCAGAAACCAGCCAGAAAGTAAAATCCCAACGCTCAGCCGGCACATTTTCTCTCTAGACTCGCACTACGGGATCAGATCGGGCCCTTGGCTGCCTATTAAAAAGACCGATTGTCTTTATTGGTAAAAGATAAAGCCCCTCGCAGGTTAAATCATTTATATCGCTCGGTGTTAGACGGGAAAATCCGTCGGTCCGATCACTGAGTTAGTCGCGCATTCTCTAGGAAATACAATTTTTTTTCTAGTTTCTTTATGTTTCCTACAAGGCGAAAAATCATGCATAGTCTTTATCTCGGTCTTTTCCGATGTTTCCAAAAAGAGACTATAATATAAAAATGCCGTATTCCCGCTCGGAATAAACGATTTCGCACGTCTGCGTTTATTCCTCATAGAGCGCAAAGGTCCGTGCGGGGTCCGCAAAAGCGCCCCAGTAAACAGATCAACACCTTCGGCTTTTTTACGCTTTCGCGGTCCCATTAACACAGGGAAACGGGCTCGTCATGCATTTCCACCCCCTGTGCAAGCCGACAAGTGTGTAATGGTAAAAGAGCAAAGCGACGAAACGCGCGGCTCGGGGTTTCCAGTCCTCCCTCTCTCTCTCCCTCCCCCACCCCCCATCGGATGCGTCCCCCTGCAGAAGGCAGTCAGCTGTCAGCCATTCCCCCGCGTTTCCTCCTCTCGATCCCCCGGTACCAGCGTTACAAACTCGACTGCCCTCTCCCACTGAAACGCCTGCGGGGCAGCGAGCGAGGCGACCTGCTGAATATGCAAATAATATTACAAAAAAACCACCTACATATTAATGACCCGCTGACGTCAGGCGCCGAGCGAAAATGGCTGTGCAGCCACCGGGAGCTGGGTCAGCCAGGGGAGGCATATGAAGGGTCACCGCTGCCTTTGACATGGGGTTTGGCATCTTTACTGGAGGCAGCTGGTGCAAAAGGCCAAAGATGCTGTGGATTTTAACACCTTTCACCTCTGCCTCACCACGGTAAACAATGATGGAACTTTAATATGCAAATTACCAAAGTTGTTTTTCTTATTTTAGGTCCCTCTGATAGCCAATCAGGATAGACAACTGTTTAAAATTTGAAAGGAAATGTGATTTTGCCTTTGAGTTAACAGGCACCTCTGTGAGCCCCCCCCGCATGAACCTTTACTCCTTGGAACCTTAACATCTCCGATGCCCTATTCCCCGACTTCCCCAAAATCACGGTACTCAAGGGCCGGTCACTGCTGATTTCCCAGCCTTCCTCTACCTGTCAGCCTGGTGTGAAGCTTCTGGCCAATCACAATCAGTAGGTATTAAACTAGCTACCTAGGAGGACTGAGCACAAGGGCTGAATTTGGAATCGAGGGCCAGATTTGAAGAGCCCTGCCCTATTCAATGACCCTGGGTCACCATCGATGTGCAGCTGCCTGGTATTTATACTGCAACAAAAAGGAAAGCGATCTACAGTAGAATAAAGTTTTAATTGGTCGGGTATTTGACCAATCAGGGATGTTAAGTACTTTCAGATGGCATTACAGCTTTTACCAGTTTACCCAACACTGAGAAACTACATGGTTTGTTAGAGCTACAGGAGAAGCACCCAGCAACTCAAATATTAATGTGAAAATTACTTCTCCTACTTGCCACTGCTGTTCCAGCTAATATTTTAGAAAAAAAACCTGTCGAGCTGGTTGTTCATCATTATGTCATACGATTGAATGTTAGCTGCCTTTCTAAATTACTAACAGATGTTGTACCAACCATAACCCTGGTCTAGATGAAGGATTTTGAAAATGGATGGATGGACACAGCACCCATATGGGGGGGGGGGGGGGGTAGTGCAAGGGCAGAGGACATTGCAATTTCCATTATAACAGGACACCAGATATAAAATCATACAAACATGAGCCAACTAGGACAAAATTTAAGTAAAAGGGAAAAAAATACCTAAAGACGCACAAACTTCTCCAAACTCAAGCTTGATATGCGAAGCAGCTACAGTGTCACAGCTGACATCGTCCACCAGAGCTCCGCACTCCACACCCCCAGGGCGCCACCATCTCTGGCCTCTGAAAGTCCTGCTATGCTGGGCCAGTAGGAAGGAGGACGGTGATCCACATCAGATGGAGCAAACTCTCACCCTGCTGAAGCACAATCTCCATAGAAGTGTGGAGGTCCATCCCTGTGACGCAGGGTTGCTGCATATAGACAAGCCAACGTGCTTAATGCTGATGCCCCCGCAGTGAGCGGACGGTGCCATCTTCCCGTCACGAATACCACCTCACTCTCATCCTCATTCGCCTGAGCATGACGGGTGTACGCCTTTGCCTTCGGGACAGAAGCCCCCAACTCCGTCAAGCTTGGCCAGCGCCTTGCTGGATGTGATGGGCTCAAGCAGGCCGATGAGTTGCTGCAATCACACCGGAGTGAGTCACTGCAAGAAGGTTTGAAGGGGCAGATTGTCTTGGACAGCCTGGGGATAACTGGATTAGGCCGGATGCTTTAGCTTTAATGATCACCTGTGGTAGTATTCCTCCCGGGTGATGTCAGCCCTGCAGTTGGGCAGGCAGACCGGTGCCAGAGTTGGTGGTGGCACAACACCGTTCTGCCTGGACAGAGCTTCACCTCACTATCTCCAGGCTTGGACAGTTTACAGACAGCTGGAGCATCGCTGGTCACTCTGGCACAGTGGTGAGGGTTTAGGCAGACATGCTCTTCAGGATGGTAGAACTTTCATCACGCCACCGTAGCTCCTCCTCAGCTGCCTAAAGCTGTGCTCTGTCATCCATCCATCCATCCATCCATCCATCTTCTATACCCACTTGTCTTATTCAGGGTCATAAGAACATAGGAAATTTACAAACGAGAGGAGGCCATTTGGCCCATCAAACTCGTTTGGGGAAAACTCAATAGCTCAGAGTTGTTAAAATCCTATCTAGCTCAGATTAAAAGGAACCCAGAGTTTTAGCTTCTACTACACTAACAGGAAGACAATTCCATACTGAAAGAAGTGGTTTCTCAAACCTAGTTTAAAATGTTACATTTATACTAATGCACAGCCCAGTAATGGCAGGATGCTTATGCTCACAGATTTTCATCTAGTCTGCATGAGATTCCTGCCTTGTGATGCACCTGTGAATGTGTAGCAACAACTGGTACTCGGAGTATACATACAAATGACTAACTGGGTAAATCAGTGTTATCCAATCCAGTCCTAGGGGACCCACAGTCAGTCTATGTGGACGGTCTGGCAGCTGATGTGCACCCTAAAGTTACCATTTTTACATGTTTTATTTTTGTTTGTATATTCTACTGTAGTGAAGGACATTACTCATCCTCATATGAGAAACATATTTTTTGTTCACACAGCGATTTGTTCACATTTCCCTTGTATATAAAATATTATGACTGATCTCAGTCAATTAGCTTAGAGACTGTGGCCTAATTGTCTTCCTCATATAATATACTCACCAAACACATTTAGTGAAATCTATAAAGCTATATGTTACGGTACCTTATTTTACATCCTTATTTCTGAAAGAATTAAGATTTAAAAATATTTTCTGCTCATTCGTTTGTTTTGTGAACCTATGTTTTTTCTGCCCAGTGACACCAGCGCATTATTGCACTATCACTGCTCTTTATCACTATTCACTATTTGAAACAGACACTGCAAACCTTTGGATGAAAGTAATTTGAATGTTTGGTACAAAAGGGCAACAATTTTACATCTTTTACGTCTGTCACGGAGAGCTATACAAAAAGTGCTCAAAAATTTCAACTAACAGGTTTGGAAACAGTTTTTTTTAACATTTGTAAAATCTACCATTGTGAGATCAATACTTTGATTTTACAACTGCAAAAAATGGTACATAGTCGAATTAAATTATAATTATTAACTGTAGCAAAGAAACAAATCCAACCTGTATAAAGTTTTCCTTTCAGACAACAGTGACGTTTAAAACCAGCTACTAGTTTGGATTGTTTAACAAGAAATTGCAGATAAAAAAATGCCAGTACTTAAATTGTTAGTAATACAATTTATGTTTTAGCACTATGTGCACTGGGTTTTCAGCAAGGCTTTATTTTTAAATACTATCTTCTGAACAACTTTTAGGAGAAGGTAACTTAAATTACAAGTCCTTTTATACAGTCTTAGGCTCTGGAAACCAACCCAGTTCAAGCAGAAAATATTCTAAAACGGAGAAACAGCGCCACCGGCTGGCATCTTTTAGGTACAACGGTTGCAGGCCACCGCGGTCGGATCACTTAAATTTATTTAACGGTAGGCTGAACTGAAACTCTACAGTCTAGTTGAACTTATGTACTCGGTGTCCTGTGAGAGAATAAAAACCTTCTTTTGGTGTCTATCTGAGTTGTGTGTTCTATGTCCTGCTAACTCATGACAAAAATCCAATAATTAAACTTTTTACCCTCAGTAATAAAATTTTTAGTTATGTGATTGTTCAAAGACAGTTTGAAACACGAGAAAAGACAATAACATCTGGAACTGAAGACTGATTTTTTTAAGGGAATGGAGGTTTGAATCACACCCTTAATGTATGTGTACCTTACAGACGTAAGGTATTTGAACTAAATCTCTCCTACTACCCCAATGTATCATGGCAATAGTATTAATAGTTTACCACAATATATTTTTTCACTTACACTAGTCTGAAATTAATTTTTTGCAATGTGTCAAAAAACATAGGCCTAGATTTTCAAAAACTGTAGTGCCTAATGCTGCCATAAGTTGTAACTGTTCAGTTCGCATTTGTATGTTTTTTGTCAGCAATTCCCCCCCCCCCCCAAATGACTAATCAAAGAGAGTACAGACTCTCTCCCAGAGGACACCTTCGGATATCCCTGCTGTGTCCAGACTCATTATCCTCCCAATGAAATTTTATTATATCTCACCAGATCCATTAAAATAGTTTGCCTCTTGTTAAGTGAAATAATGGAAATATTTGGCCTATGTGTATTTCCATTATAAAAAGCTTACTCACACTTTCATTTTAATGATCATTCCATGTCCTTGCCGCACTCCAGTAATTGTATTGTATATTTTAAATGGACAAACATGACCAAACTCTCTCAGTCACACCACTCTTGAGAGGCCTTTGATTTCCTTTTATTCTGTTACCTCAGAATTCACTGCCCAAACTTGTGCTGGTGGCAAAAAAATCTAGCAAACCAGCAAGAGTTTTTTTTTTCTCAAATTATTCAATTAATATTCAGAAATTTTCAGGGTACTGGGGGAAACCTGACTCTCTGTGTTAGGTGCAGCTATGACATGATTAACATGATATAACAAATAGACGTGACCACCAACAGTCAAAAGTCTATGCACACACTAAGATTTTCTACATTTGCATGTTACTTAATATTTACTAGAAATAGACTCCAAATCATTTTCTAACAAATAAATTAACAGTATGTTCACCATTTGAGTACCTTTATTAGCAAGAAAATGTCTTTAATTCATCAAAGTAGCAGTTATAAAAGCAGATAAAATTCAGTCAAATTCTAGGCTGTTCTTTAACTATAAATGTACTAGTTAACTGCTTCATGCCCTGAAACAGAGCAGTATAGTTATTGACTCTGCCATCACCACACAAACAGTTAACAGCATGTCAGACATGTTACATACTTTCATACATGTTCATACATCTTACATGTTGTAAAGGAAATTTGCTGTGTTTGGCCTGTATTTCCCTTTATAGTTTTTCCATTTATAACTTTCCAATGCCTAACAAGAATAAAAATCTGCAGTTTATGAAATAAACGACAAAAAGTGGTAAAAACCTGTGCCGTGCACTTTCGAGTGGTGGTGTATATATGTGTGGTCCTGTGATCACACCTGGAAAGCTGGTTTTTGCATCAGCCTACCGATGGTATTGGTTACCTCCGATTGCTTCACAGCAGCGTTTTTGCCATGGGGTCGGCATAAGTTGATATTTTCATCAGGTTCATGCAACGCTAAAAATTTGCCCCATTCCCCACATTCAAAGGCAAAAAATACCCACCGCTTCTGATTCTTGAAATATTTATGGATTAGTTCCTTCAGCTTGGGTTGCTTGCATGTTAAACTACAATAATAATCTACATTCCGCAATAATAAAAGTATCAGACAAAAATATGTGATGGGACTCAAATGGGACACAGAAAATGGATTAAAAAAAAACACAGGATTGTGCCTAAAAAGCGAAACTTTACTTTTGGGAACAGGCGTGCAAAGTTCTTAATTTGCACTTAATATTTTTAGCTGCCAATGATTAGAACACATCATTTACCCATAATATGGAAATTATGCTTACCATTGGACAGCACATGGACACAACCTGTGATACGTTTATTTATGCACGTGTAAATTGTACGTTGCGTACAAATGCTTCGTGGCAAAGTTAATAAGTTTGTACTTCCCACATGCAAGGTCACCCGTCTTCCCCGTTGTCACCGAGTATGTGGCAAAGTTTTGTCAGTTTAAAAAATGCACATTTTACGGCTTTATTGAAGCTCAGCTTCACCAGCCAGCAGCGCAGTGGAAATCACACGATGTCTCCTGGTCAATCAGTCAGAAATCCCACAGAAGGTGGAGCCTGACGGTAAAGACACATTACGGGAAATGCAGAGGATAGGCATCTGGAAAACGGCAAAAAACCGTTTAATTAATCATTAATTATTCAAAACTGCCAGCAGATACTGTTCATAGGAGAATATATAGGGCTGATTTTGTCGAGACAACTTTATTAACCACTGAACAATGAAACATTCCTCAATGCTATGTTTCGTTTAACACAACATTTCATGAGCCAAATCACGGTCAGTCTTTCTGGAATCGGCATATTTAAATATATCTGCACTAACAACATCAGTGATTATTTTTAATAGTCTAGTAAAAGTAACCAGCACAAAATATGCTTGTACATGTATTATTTATTTTTACATCACCCAACAAAGTCATCGCCAGTTTGCTCCAGTTTACACATAGTGCTTGTGGTGGGGGTGGGGGGCGGGGGATAACTTATTTTTTAAAGAACATTAAAGTGACTTAAAACCTGCTAGTTAATTTGCTGTATTTTTACTATATCAGTCACAAATATGTATTCAAATAGACATAGATTTTCTTATCAAAAAGGAGAATATCAAAGATAAACACGAATATAACCTTTTAAATTCTTTTGGGAAGGACTTGAAAATGAACCCCAACATTGGTATATCGCTGATTTGTGACAAATATTTCAGATTGACTCTTGCTCCTTTATCAAAGGTTTTGAAGCCTTCATTATACTTCAGGTCGCATATTCTGAAAGGAACACGATCACCGAGAATTATGAACTAGCTCTTTAAAAACAATACAATTTGAAATATTACATACATTCAAAATGCTTTAAAAATACAAGAAAAGAGTTCTTACAAAAACAGCCACATATAATCTTAAACAAGCACAAGTTTTAAATTTACAAAGATAAATGTCTTATGAATAAGAGGAAAAATGAATAGGACATTGTTTGATTTTGTTATATGAAAAACAAGACTCTTGTTTGCACCTTAGTTTTCTTCTTAAAAGTCCTACAATGAAAGGTTGTTAAAACTATAGCTCAGTCAGAAGTCATTTTGCATAGGATTTCTCATATAAATTGCTTTATTAATTAATGTGGGTAATGTGTGTGTGTACACCCATGTATATGGCAGATCTTTATGGTTGCATGGCAGAGGCAAGCAGATAGATACCAACTGAACTCCAGTCCTCAACAAAAATGGCTAAAGTTCCCATCAAATGCACTTTAACGATGATTCGCAGTCGTCACTATGACGTCAGTACAGACAAGAGCTACAGTAGTATATCTACACTGCGGGTAGGAAGAGCACCATGGAACCCATGGAAAGTTAATCCACCTGCTAGGTTACACGTGAGGAAACCTTATGGAAAGTGATCTGCATGTCTGTATGGCAGAGGTGGCACACATACATTGACATGCACGCCAATCCCAGTAGAAGCGTCCTGTAAGGAAATTAACCTTCAAAGACGCACGTGTGCATGCAGAGGGTCCCGGGTAGACTGTCCGATCACACCACGCAACACCATATGTGGGTCACCAGCTGTTAGCCGGCTTTTTGTGAGCTTATGCAAATACTGCAAGATTATACAGACCACACTTTGATACAAAAAGGAGCTTCCTGTGGTCTTCCGTCCATGTGTTTCTTATGAGGTCAGGGGTTTGTGGCGTGTACAAATCCCTTTTTCAGGAAATTTCAAATGGGTCACAAAAGAGAATGTATAGGATAAACTCATACATTTCAAAAGGTAGCAAAACATGCCATAGAATCATGCAATACTTGCAGGGCCTCCAATATTCATCAATAAGACAGAAAAAGATTATTCCTAATTCCAAATATGACTTCAAGGGTGAAAAAAAATCACAAATATTATTATTCTACTACTCTCTTAAAAATTGATAAAAAGATCCATTTTGAAAGCTGCCTAAGTACTGTCATTGAACCAATTATTATTTATGCTGATAAAACAGTAAGAATTTATATATCCTACCTCTTCTTATTTTCCATTGAGACAGAGTTAAATTCTTGGTCAGTAATACAGGTTAGTGTTCCCTGTAAAAGTTGTTCCATATTCATAGTAACATGGAAGCTTTTGGTACGTACTACAAATAAAGGAACATTTGTCATAAACTATACACTGATTTTATATTTTTTTTGGGGGGGGGGGAGCGGGGTGGCCCCACTGAAGCGTGTGTTTATATATGGGCACGAACGAATGCGCATCCAGTGAGAAAGTGAGAAGTCTCGACGCAGAACATGGGGACAGACAGAGAAGCAAAGAGAGCGCAGGAGGAGAGGGGACAGGAGAGGTGGAGCTGAAAGAGCCCGGAGACCGACAGCTACGGGCTGTAGACGTTCTGCTGGCGGCGCTTGGCGGACCTCATCTTCTCGAAGCGCGACTCCATCTCCTCCAGCACCTTGGGCGTGTACCTCACCACCAGCTTGACGGTGCTGTGCGCCGCCTTGAGGAGCTCCACGGCCTTCTCGTGGTGTTCGCCCTCCACGCTCTGAGGGGGACACGGGCCACGCGTCACGCCAAGTGCTGAGGTGCTCTTTCTGAGGATTATGTAGGGATTTAGCGTCCTGCGGCGGATCTGCCATAATAACCTTCTGAAATTCGGGCAGGATTCCCGAGCTCATCCCTGCTTAGCCTTGCAATAAAGGCACCGACATACGCAGGTCACCCTTAAGGGCAATCAGATACCCATAACATCATAATAATATTTATTATTATTAATAATAATAATGATAATATGACCAAACACTACTCTGTAATAAACTATACACCGATCATATG
>JAODUD010000019.1:19571233-19587996 GCA_026784285.1 Stomatorhinus walkeri | reverse complement strand
TTTTGTTTTATTTTCCCAATTTACCAAATTCCCACACACACCCCCCCCCCCCCCCCCCCCCGGCCGAAAAAAAACTTTTAAACTCTCGCTGGGAGCTAAAACAGAGGGAAAACTAAAACTTCTGCCACAACACTACCTCACAAAACATTGCTTTTTTTTTGCAGCTTTCGTTAGCTGCCGTACGTCTTGTAAGCAGCTTCCAAAAGATGAGGCATATATAAAAATACTCATATAGTACTTTTGGTCGAGCACAGGAAGTTTAACACAGGCTGCAGCCTTCTGACTCACAGCAAGCTGTAAACAGTGCCACATCCGCAAAAGGCCTCCATAAATCACACCCCTGGAGTGCTGTTTTTTTTGGGGAGGCATTTTAAGATAAGCAAATCTCTCTTATCGGGCCTTGCTATACATAGATGAACTGGCACCAGAATAGATTTAGTGCGAATCAGCCCTCTAAAGGCAGGGATAGAATACCATGGAAAGGGGGAGAATGGAGAAACACAGACTTAAAAAGCATTTGTTGCATTCTTAATTGGTGTCTGGGGTTGCAGCGATAATTTGCCAATGCTGCAAAGACTTACCATGGAGATACCGTGTCTATAAATAGGTGAGCTGGGAGTCCCATGGTCTCAGTTCAGAATGTTATGCATCCCATTAACAAGCTGCTACACTTCAGCTCCGGCTCAATGGCGGGGCGTCCTCACACAGAGGCCTCCTTCCCGACCAGCAACACCCATAGCCGGGCGGCCGGACCGGGAGAACGGTTTAAAGACCCCAGCCCAACACAACTCATGGCACCTGACACACAAACTCGATGCATTTTGTTACAGATACAAATAATAATTTACAGGCAAAACCAATCAAAATCCTGTCCCGTTTATTGCCATTATTATGATCGTCATTGTATACCATGCATAAACATCATTGTCATTAAAAAATAAGCACCGCTGCGTGTTAAATTTATAAGCTATATATAATTACATAAATATCACTTAATGGTATCCCAGTAAATGCAAAAGTCTTACACATGATCTGCCACGGTCTTGGCCTTTAAAACTCTTTGTTCCTAGTCCCTTGTTCCACTTGTTTCTAAGTATAGCTGGCTCTGCCTCAGCATCACATAGGAGTAAAATAATAATAATAATAATAATTAATGAAAACACGGCACTGTGTGTTTGTCAGGGGCAGGGGGCCATTCCCTTAACCAGACAACAGCGCAGATGATTTCCAGCTTAGGCCAAGGATATTTTTTTGCTATCCATGGTGAGCACAAAGCCCCTGGGGGGGGGGACGGAGGGAGAGCAAACAGCTTTGAGCTTTCTTTGTCTGTGTGTCGCGGCGGTGCCCCCCCCCCGAGGCACCATTCCGCGGCGGCAAGGCGCGCTCTTTCCTGTGAAAAATCACTAGAGAAAGCTGGGCTGAAATGCGCGATTTGGCTCTTTAACAAGCTTGCTGACGCCACCGGCCCAAGCCTCCGGGGGGAGAGGCAGCAGGCGGGCCCATCTCACGGCCAACCACGCAATTACTTGCCACTCTTTCGAAGCTTCTCTCTCCGGGAACAACAAATTATTACTTTTTTTTTCCAACTTGGCTATTTCCTGTTTCCATTAGGAGAATCAATAAGGTTTATGCTCCCAGTCAGCACCCTGTTAAATCACAATCAAACCAATGAGTCACTTTATTGCAGAGAGACTGCGTGCACTAATTACAGCCCTCTGCCCAATTCAGACAACGAAATCCTGCTGTAACTGTATATCTGTGCATCTAATGTATCAAATTTTGCATCCTCGCTGTGGTATTGGATTTCACGATCTGTTGGTAAATGCACACAATCGCTTGCGTGCATGAGTACACGTATTCCAAATAACAGATGAATTTCCTCTAGGTATGCAGTACTAATAATCACTTTATACTAGCTGAAGCAGTATTCTGGTATGCTTAAATCGGTCCATAATTAAAGTCATTTGAACCCTGAGCACTTTAAATCTGGTTTTTATATCATCCACAAATAACATCCAAGTTTATTTTGGGGAGCAAATCAACATCAATTAAAGCACCGACATTATGTCAATATGAGCCTGTTAATGTAGACCTTCCGGCCAGCAAAGAGCTGACCCCTAACTGGAAGTATTTATTGCGAATTGTGATTTACTTTGAGGTCACCTAATGATTTTCTGGTAAATCTAATGTCCGGCCAAAGCTAGGAAGAGATTTACAGGAAGCAGAATCATCTCTGAGCAGCACTCATTACCTCACACTCACAACGGCTTCCGTGTTTTCTCTTATTTTTCTAAAGAGAAGCTTCCAGGCCCTATGTTTTTCACTAGTGATTCAGGTAAGTTCAGATGGCAGTCTTGAGCCTCGATTCAGGGCCCCAAACCACCGGCTCTGTCCAAACATCCACTGCAAACTTCCAGGCAGTCCAAACAGTCGCGGCATGTAGACTCACAGAACAAACCAATAATAGAATGAGGTGAGCGAGATTTTATTTGACAACGCTCGGAAACTTCCAGAAAGGCAACATGGTCTGCTTTTCAAATCGGTTGTTTTAAAAGGGACAGGTAGAGCTGGATGGATTAGTTCACTGTATTTACATGTTCTGAGTGATTTCCCCCCCTACCTTCACCTGCGTCCTTTGAAACGCAAGTTGTATATACCGCCAACTAGTGATTAAAGTAAACCCATCTGCTGTCAGATCTGACATGCATTCTAAACACTGAACAGTTATGGCACCTACTTCGTCTGTCTTATGGGTAAGGACGCAGAAAACTCCCATCTGTCCCAGAATGCAACTGAAACAAGAGGTTAAACCAAATGCAGATGTGCCAAATCAGTGACTTAAGACAGATATTTCCCAAATCGCCCAGTTTAAGCTAGCCTTCCTGTAGGGCGTCAGCCAGACATCGGCACATCCCTTTGGAAAGGTTATACTCTCTTTAACTGCTGCCTCACTAGCTGAATCGTTCACATTCCACAGCAAGCTATAAAAATGGGCCACTGTACAGAGACATACCCACCTGTCTGCCAAAAGGGACGCTCATATTTTGCAAGGTGGGGCAGAGTTTTTTGGGTCTAATCCCTGCATTCTTTGTGGGGGGAAAAAACTGACACATGATTTCTCCCTTTTCATAAAAAAATTACGATGTATTACCTAAAAGACATTCCACAGTCACACACAAGATAAGATACGATACTTCTAAGAAGGTTATTATCAGAAATTACTTAATATTAAGTAAAAAGCACAAAATGACCCCCCCCCTTTGGGGTATAAAGACTGTTTTAAAACATTTCTTTGAACATTCTGTGATGCAAAACCGATCATATGGCAAATGTACAGCTATGCACATGCAGACCGCATAAAGGAAATGAGGGATAAGTGATTTATGTGAGATTTATAGTTGCTTGGCAGATGATTGTAAAGAGAAGTGTTTTAATTGATATTAAACTTTTACATTTACAGCATTTAGCACACGTTCTTTTCCAGAGCGACTTCTAAGCACTGGTTTTTGTGTCCATGATTTTCCTTCGATCGGTATCACTTTACTTGAAGCAGTCTACATAAGGGTGACATATAACCGTCATAAGAATGACATGACGCGTCATGCACATTAATGACACATCATTGATGTTTATGACTATTGTCATAATGTGTCATTTGGTTTTTTACCCTTTGATCTATAAGACCAAAAATCAACAACTGTCAAGATCAAATTACCACTAAGAATGTTGTATAAAACACCTTGTTAGGAAAAAGAGTGCACAGGAAAAAATTGTTAATGGATTTCTTTTTATTTTTAATTTTATTAAAATGAAGAGAGTGGACAGTAAGGGTGATTTTAGTCTCCAAGGTACTCCTTGAAGAGGTGTCTTCAGATGACGTTTGAAGACAGGAAAGGACTCGGCCGTTCTTATGGCAAGAGGAAGTTCATTCCACCACTGAGGTGCCAACATTGCAAAAAGTCTTGATGCATGTTGTCCCCTTTTAAGTATTGGTGTTTCGAGACGAGCAGTGCTTGATGCTCTGAGAGAATGAGAAGTGAGTGACACAATTCTTGATCAGTGTTGCCAAGTAAGGAGGGGCTGTTCCAGTCAAGTGCTAGGGATTTGAACCTGATGCGGGCAGCGATAGGGAGTCAGTGCAGGTTCCGAAGAAGGCGTGTGATGTGTGAGAATCTAGAGAATCTTTTTGAAGGAAATGGTAAAGTCAAGAGCCAGTGATGAATTGCCTTTGATGTACAGAAGTTCAGTTTTACTGGGATTTAGCTTGAGGTGGTGGGATGTCATCCATCCAAGAGGAGAGATCAGTTAGGCAGTCAGAGTCAAGTTGAGACCTTATGGTCATCAGGTGGAAAGGAAAGAAAGAGTTGAATGTCGTCTGTATAACAATGGTAGGACAGCCAATGCATAGATACACAGGTTCTCTTGGGAAGGTCATAAGTAGAAGAGAAGGGGTCCTAGGACTGAGCCCTGAGGAACATCAGTGGCCAGCTTTCTTGGGGCTGATTGGGAGCCTTGCCATGCTATCTGAAATGACTGGTTATCAAGAGAAGATGCAAACCATTGCCAGACTGTACCTGAAATCCCAAGGCTGGAGAGAGTATCCAGGAGGATCTGGTGGTTGTCAAAAGGCTGTAGACAGGTCCAAGAAAATCAGAACCGTGGATGGGTTGGAGGATTTTGCTGGATGAAGTTTTTCAGAGACGGCGAGAAGTGCAGTCTCAGTGGAATGCTCAGCTTTGAATCCAGACTGGCGAGAGATGAATCCAGACCAGAGATGAAATCAGCCTTCTTGATGCAGGACTGGCAGTTCCATAAACCACCATGCACGATTGTAGGAGGCTGTGGAGATATGATAGGCTGAGAGGGGTTACTAAGGTTTCTGCCTCTCTGTTGAGGGGTATGTCTTCTGAGTTTGGGAGATATGTGAACAGGTATAGGTGTAAGGTGCATTTTAAAACAAGTAGTGAGGTAAAGAAAAAGAGAAGAGGGAAAGAAGTAGGCACAGTCCTGCATAGAAAGGGTTGGCAGTCTAAAGAGCAAGCTAAAGTAGGCAAGTCTAAGTACACAACAAAGTTGCTGATTTCAGTTGAACAACAGTTGAATCTAAGGGTGTTTTAACCTATAGTTCTCTTTAAAGGAACCGAACTCAGACTTCTAGATCTGGTCCCAAAAGTGGACCAACAGAAACGGAACTCAGTTCTTTTTGTGTTCGCAATTTGAGTTCATTTGAAAGAGGACTCTCTTTCTGGTTCACTTCAGCTCAGATGGGGCCTCAGTCCTTTTTCTATTTATGCTTATGAATAATATGGTCATATGGAGCTCTCAGACCTTTGCTACTTTGGATTCTGGGTAGTTTTCACTTCAAACAAGATGGCTACTGCAATACATGTCATCATGTGGTGGGTCCTGAAAATAGCCCACGGACACAGGGAAAACCGAAATAGAACAATTACTCCCGAACAAAAAAAAAAAAAAAAACACGCGTCCCACACTTGTAGCTATTATTTTTGCTTATTTCCCGGGACTGTACCATGTGATCTGTCTACGGCAAAGCTAAAGGGTAAAAATTGTCGAAGCAAGCCAGGATCGCTTTGTGTTCATAATGCACAAGTTAAACGAAGCGTGACGTGGACTCAAAGCGATCCGGACTGAGACCACCTCCCAATGTGGTCTCAGTTCGGTTCATTTCAAAGGGGTCCGAGTTTGTTTGCCACGTTCACATGTACGCTAAAAATGCTGACTAATTGAGTTCACTTTAAAAGGATGAAACAGACCAAGTGTGATAACACCCTTAATCTGGTTTACCAAATGAAGAATCAGATCAGTAGACACAGAAGCATAATCTAGAGCCTAATTCGGAAAGATCCTACTTTTAAGTGGTGGGTGAGTGGTAGCCACGCCCACAGAATAACATCATTTACCTTGGGCCTTCCTGCACCAGGTGATAATGGTCTAGCAGATTGCAGTTCAACTAACACAACAAACCAATGGCAATTTAAAGTGCAAGTAAGCAAGTCTAAGTACATAGCAAAATTGCGGAGTTCAGTTGAATAACAGTTGAATCTAAATCGACAGTATTACTGAAAGACAAACACACATACAAACAAGGTCATAATAATAACACTTTGCAAAATTCTGCAATAAAGGTCTGGTTTTAGAGACTCGGTCACTTTTGCTAGCCATTATTCAACAAATATGCCTAATTCGTTGCACAGGGCTTTAGTTAACGGCTCCAAATCATAATGTCTTGTGTCGTCATGGACACAAATGAACTTTTTAGCATAACGGACAACCTGATGATGTTGTCAATGTATCTTTGTTGGTATAGTATGTATGTTGGTATAGTAACAGCAGTAAGAGGCTGCAGTTAGGACAGAAGCACAGCTTTGGAATTCCAACTCCACCTGCCATTAAATTTGCAGGACATTAAGTTTAACTGCTGTCAGGTGTTTTATTACGCCTCAGGCATGTAACACAGAGGACTGGTGGAACATCTGTGTGCTGGGGGGTAGGCAAACAATGACCCAGGCAAGTCTACCTAGGGGGCCCACTGCAACTGGTATTTTTAGAAACAAATTAAATGTCACTTGATAATTAGCTCATTGAAAAAAGTTAGATTGAAAAAATACTCCATCAAAGGAAAAAAGTCCATTTTGATGCAAAGTAGAATTTAAAGCAGTTAAGTTATGGTCTTAGCTTCCCGGTCATGAACTGAATGTCTGCTGAAGTATTCTTCTGTCCCCTAAAAACACTCTTGGCCTCACTCCACCAATATTTCTGTAATATAAGGTGTACAGTGTATGCACAAATATAAACATTTGTTAAAGGTTTACATTCACGTTATTGTAGTCTGGGAAATATGATTTCTGTCAAGGTTAAAGATCTTTAACCTAATATTTAACATAAACACAAAATGTGAATTTCGCCGTACCAGAATTTGCACAGTAAATGTGCATATCTGGAAAAAACTGGCAGCTATGCATAAGTTCTGGTCGTCACTCCTTTTCATGTAAATCTAATGAAGAAAGTACGTATGCTGAAACTAGACGGAGGGTAAGTTGCAAGCTCTTTCCCACCTAAGAAGTTGTCTAGACAAACAGAAGCCATTGCAGACCATTACCTGTGGAGGGCAGCAGTGTTCGGCTTCTGATGACAGACTGGATGTAAGGGTTTGTCCACACAGTTGAGTTTGGGGGGCAAGGGGAAATTAAACTACTAACTAACTACTACAAAATATCAATATGGCAATAAATAGCATTCACGGACACACTCTGCAGCAAAAATACTATAAAAACCAGAACACAAATGTTTTAGCAGATTTAAGACAAATCAATAAATAATTTAAGGAAATAGTAAGCATACATGATGGTTTAGCAGAGTGGAACCTTAATTATCATTTTACTACCCTTTGGTACCTTTTACGCTACCCTTCCAGTGATTTCCAAAGGCAGCAAACTTAGCGGCATCACCAACCAATCAAAGTAGGCAGTGATGCAATCTACGCAGCCTGATGTAGAGCAACACATTACTGGGGCACCTCAGCTCACTGCATCGATCTTTATGGTTAAATATTCAACTTATTCCACATTAACAGTTGTCCTTCGGGCGAAGTGACATGCGAGTGACACGGCACTGAAGAAATACATGGCGGAGGGGGTCATTTGGCCTTACTTGTAAAGGACCAGCGCAGAGCACAATGCATGACCATCCCCAAGCTCTGTAGCTTATTCTGCCATCAGCTAAGGTGCAGCTTCATGCGCGGAATCGCACACCTAGCTGACACCTGAGACAACATCCTCAGACAAGAATGTGGACCGATAATGGATACAAACCAGGATCCCAAACATAGGGTCACGACCTGGGCCATTTCAGATGGATGCTTTCCTGCATGCACGATGGGAATCCATAACAACCACATCTTGATGATGGCCCAGGGTGTACCAGCCAATCACCGGTGAAGATCCTCTAGCAAATTCAGCATCAGGAACTCTTAGGCACCTGGAGAACTTCACTCCTACCAAGTCACAAAGACTAAACTTTTCTTCGGTATAATTGCTCTGATTGTTATCACACATCTGGCGACCAAACACACAATTAACCATAATTATTGGATTACCAACAGTACCATTACAAACTACAGTTATTGCTTGTTCTCTCTAAAAAGCACAATTAGGCTTGCTTACCATCTGGGTAACTTTTAAGAACGTTTACCAACACTAATCTGATGCACAAGTGCATTAAGCAAACATTTATTACATAGTTCCCTTTGAGGAAACGTAGATGGTTATCATTCATTTTGAATAAATTTGGCAAATTTTACAAAATAAAGAAAAAAAGACCTACTTAGGCCTACTAATTAAAGCAGATTAAGTAATTTAGTCGGTGCACCCAAACTGCCGTGTGTCGTACGGTTTTTAGGATTATCTTTGGAAATGACACTGGCGGAACGAATGAATACTTCGATGGTGCTGCAGGCTTCCAAGTTAGTCAAATTACTGCCCAAGATTTACACTAGATGGCGTCTTTATCCACTTTTCCTTATACTAATTACAATGACGTTTCACTTAAAATGTATTTAAAAAATAAACTAAAAAAAGTTGAACCAAAATATATTTTCATATCACGGAATACTCTCCACATGCCATTAAAACTTGAGTAAAAACTTTTTAAAGTCGATTGTGGTAAGTTATTTTAATGGTTGTTATGAACTTACACCAACTGTAATAACATTGGCTGCTTTAAAGACACATTTCATTTTTTCCCCTATTGTTACACCATTTTCAATGCGATTCTGTCTTTCTGCAGCTTCACCATAAACTAATACATGAAAAGATGGCACGCGGTGTAATTTCAGAAAGTAGAAATATCTCATAAGCGCAACTTTCGTCTTATGTTACAACACAAGGCATTCCGTAATGGCAGGCATTTCGAGCATTTTTCTCATGCTGGCCGAAGTATTTAATATCGGAAAACTCATCCAAGCCTTGCGAGGTTAACCGGTTTGGGAGAGAATTAGCCTCAGCGACAGTAACCCTAAACATAACGTTTCGAGTTTCTTATTAAGTCTTAATGGGAGCATCAAACTCTTTCTGTTTGCTTTACAAAACCTACCTGCTTTTGATCGTTCCTACAATTAGTTGACGCTGTTTTGACATTTCCCCATATCATCTGGACATTAACTAATAGTAAATTACCAGTTCGCCTATATTATATTTTCTGCCACTCTTCCTCCTGTCAGCGAAATGCTGACTATTTCTGTTTCGTTATCTTTAAGGGCGAACACGGCATCAGCGGTTTAATTTAACAAGTTACTCCATGGCGTCATGTATTTATTTTGAAGCAGCAAATAAATACGCTGTGACATACATGGGTGCATGTTTACCAAAATGTCGCTGCCTTCAATGACATCTCTGATTGCGCAAAAATACAGTTCAGTCAATCAGGATAACGCCTAATGAACACGTCGGCAGAGTTACACTAACACCCCTTTCATACATGCAGTAATACAGGTAGGAGGATTTGCAAGATCCACCATTTGATTGCTTACTATACATTTCCTCTTTGCGACCTTTCGGGCACTAGATAGGAGTTATAAAAGAAAAGGGAAAACGCACGTAAACCTACCTTTCACCGCCTACTTGTACAGGATACCATCAAAAATAGAATTTCATTTGGAATATTTTACTAACTTCCAGTGTTGTTTTAAGCTATATTTTCCTTCGTTTCCCCGAGTGCTTAGAGGTTGTTTTCAGCTTTGGAGCAAATAGATTAAATTATTGATGGTGGAAATTGCATGGTTGAGGTAATGGATTCCAGTGACTGAAAGGCTCCATTGGAGATCGGCTTGGGCAGGTAGGCAGCATGCTATCCGGTGAAGACACAGTGCTCGATGAGGGACCCGTGGAGCTTTGAAAGAAGCCTCCTCTAGCCTTTGCAACTTCAGTAACTAACTACACCATGACGTCGCACCATATGACTCCACCACAGGCGGGCTGACCGGCAAATACACACAGTCTCAAGGAAAACCAAGTATTACAACGGCGGGGGGAGGATCAAAGCGCCGAAAGACCTGCCACTGGAAATTAGAGGATGACATTAAGGACACTTTGCTCTAATACAATCCGTACACTTTTTTTTTCGCGTGTAGATCTCGCCGTCCTGTAATTCAGACTGACGTCTAGTTTTGCTTTCCTGCTTTCCTTCTTGTAAGCGGTGTCGGATGAACTAGTTCCTCGATTACTGGGCATCGGAAAACAGCTGTTAGAAGCGAAAAGAAAGTTCTTTTAAAGGCTAGTTACACATACCCAGAAATGTCAGCAACACCACGAGACAGCAGCGTACGTCCATCGCCCATTATGGCCATACATACAACCGCCTGAGGTCTAATATAATGAAACGTTGTCCATATTTGTTTGAAACTTGCATAAGAGGTGTTTACCTCATTTACATTTGTCTTTATTGGCTGACCTCCCCAACCCTTACACACCTTATCCTTGCTACACATAATCCTAACAATTCCACAGATTTTGATCTCCGTTTGGCATTTATATGCTGATTACACAAACTGGAGGTGAATCTGAGGGCACAGTTTTTCCCCTAGTTATATTTAATCGTGCTTTGATCCCCTCAATACCAACAAAAAATTACATCACAAAATTAAGTTTCAAGTTAGTTTGGCTAAATATCTTTTTGGTGTGTCTTGCTAATAATTTTAAGGATATTTTAATTCAAAATAAAAATATGGTTAGATGACCGGTGCACAATGAAAAGTGCTTGAAGTCATTCAAAATGCACTGAAGTTGTAATACAGTTATAGGTGTTTAAAAAATTAAGGCTTCTCGGGGTTATTCAAAGTTTGTCCAAACTCCAGTTAAAAGATGCACGTTAGTTGGTGTGATGTGGACTGGCGATTTGGGCAGAACAGATACTGCAAGTCTTCCATTCATTCTGTAGCCTTCCTATTTTAGGGAAGGAAAAATCCAACATTTGGATGATCTGCTACTAATTTGAACTCCTGTTCAACGGCAGCTTTAACTGACAAAGTACGCTGAGGAGTTATACAAGATGCAGAGCAGTCTGACCCATTCACGTTTATCGTTATACCATCTCTGAAATGAACACCAATGAGCCGTTTAAAGCTAGTTAAGTATCTTCAAAAATATGTGCATGAAACACACAGTTCAAGACTTGTCTTATATCATTCCCTTATTTTACCCAACCCACAGAAATTTGGTTATTGTTATTAATCAGCTTCTTGTTTAATGATTAGCTGTTACCATTTATGTGCTTTTGTGTATTTATGTAAACATATAATCTAATAAGAAAAACAAGTGGACCTTATGTTCTGAGAAACTTGTATGCTAATATAACGAGAAAGTTCAATTTTATTTCAATTTTTTTGTCTATATTTTTAAAATACATCCTCATTATTTAAGTTATTGATGATTTTACAAATGTGCTTTCAACATATCACAAGTGAATCAAATGTCAAGAACAGAAGTATCTATATGCCCGTATCAGGTAAACAAAGCATATTTTAAGTGTGAATGTGTTACATAAAAGTGGGTCGGAACTGGCTTCAAGATGGTATAATCTCTGAAAGAATACTTTGTATAAGTTCATCAGACATGGTGGTTAGACTGGATTAGAAGTGATTATCATGCATTTATTAGAAGCACAGCAACTTTATGAGTGCATTGGAGTTAAGGGACAACACCGGCCTGATCCCAGCTGGCCAGAACGTGCTCACACCTGCTTGGTGATTCAGCCCCAGCCGTGGGACATGCCAAGATGAATACAGTTGTCCTAGTGGAAAGCAGGAGGTGAAGAGAGACTCTGGATGGCAAAGAGTTGCATCAGCAATCTCCAAACAGCAGGGCTCCGAGAAACCTGCGTGCAACATGGTCTGCTGTTCCAGCCAGGAACTTTAAAGATAAATCACATTGCAGCTAATAATTAAAGCGTCTACGTGCTGTTGTTTGTACCAAAAACTCAGACTGGAAAAAAAGGCATTTGTTATGGAAAAGCAAGCAGGGAATATTAACATCTTTTGTTCAGACATGTGACTGTCTGCCTTTCAAAGTACTGGAACATAGACAGTATAGTAATACTTGGGAGGGGTAAAGGTTAAGATTCACTTTCTAGCCATATTTGGAAGTATGAGCTAAACAATCATAAAGAGTCCCAGTAATAGCAGTGGTGCTAATTAGATCTTAGTCATTTCTTTGTGTTCTCTGATTTGTCTTTACAAGCAAAAGTTAGTAAAAAGTCCACGCCAAAATGTACAAAGCACATTTGAACCAAAAACTGCCACTTTTTGTATGGAAATGAGTCTCTGAGACACTGACAACCATGAGTGGCATTTGATCATTTTGGAATTTTAGAATTATGATTACAAATAATAAAAGTATAAAATAAGTCCTCATAAATAAAGCTGGTCACTGTAACTGTTCTGCTCTCTGTTATTTAACAAGTCATACCTGTTCTAAATGCTTCCAATGAAGTACAGAACACCAATATCTACCTGTAATTGTATCTCAATTTGCCATGTTTGTATTAATGTCCTATATCATTTATATGCAGCTTCTCCATTTGACGGTTCAGCATGAATTATTCAGACTTATGCAAATCTGTTAATCCGGGGACTCTTCTAAAAATTCCAACATGATCTAAGTCAGTATCTGGGCAACAAGGTGTTGGAGGAATTATGGCTTGGAAATACACATGGAACAACATGGTCTCCAGCAATTGCAGACTTGGGATCATTAATATGTAGCAATCTTGCTCAGCCAACTTTTATTAATTGCTGTTATCTGTCAATCAATGTTTGGTAAGATATACATTCCCTTTTAAACAGCACGGTCTTTGGAATAGGCAACTAAACTGGTCAACCTCTTCAGGGAGACATGAATGAACATCGCGATGTACGGAGGAGACGGACTTTGACGCTCTAAACCCTTTTAGGGGACAGTGTCTCTGTGTGACCGTCCTGTTCCCTGTGTTCACGGGAGCACATCCAATGATTGACCTACTAATTAATTAACGCATGGAAACTCATTCAAGGTGCAGTTCGCTCAACACATAATGGTGTTCCGGTGATACCTCGACTCACAGAGAGCACTTCCCAGTTTTTTTTTTTGTTTGTGACTTGCATGTTATTCCATTTATGCTGTTTAAAAGGCTATTGAATGAGCTTTATATTAATATTTACCTTCAGTATTTGAATATTCATATGAAAGTTGTCCAGGTGCCATATTGTTACCTATAATCTATCTTTTACACTTGCTGGATCTTTAGGTTCCCTTTTCAGAAATACTCTGAACCTCACGAATATCTGGCGTGATCTTTCTGAAGATTTGGTTTTGTTGCCATATGAGATGTTTGCTTGTGAAGAAGATGGTTGTAGAAGCAGCAGCAAAACTGTCTAGTTGAACTGGGTGTTTCGGCGATAAAGCTTAAACATGTCAGGGAATCCTTAGCCATTCCCACTCACTTATGAATGGGCATCTCTGCAACGACGACCAAACACGATCTGGGGAAAGCTGATGAAGCCTACATCCATCTCAATGGCGCTGAATGTCGTAATCTGCTTCCGACATACTCTGATTCACTTGTAACTTCATATCTGGCTGGGACAGCAGACCTAAATCTGACTAAACGTTAGTGTCGTGCAATCAAGGATGCTATCTTTATGTATAACATTGCATAACCACTGAAAAGGGATCTTAGCATAACGATGTACTTTACACGGTAAACATGTGTGCTGTTTTGTGAGGGGGGTCATGCAGGTGTTCTGATGTCATCCTCCTCTCTTTCCATGTACATGGTAAACTCCACTTCCCCACACTCTTTCAGGCTGCCACTGATCCCTCGCTGTGACGTCGGATCACTCTTTGTTTTGTGTGTAGATCATGTGATAATCTCCATACCAGCATGCATTAGGAGTAGCTTGAACTTGTCTGATCATGACACATCACCGAGGAGAGTGCTGGGAACTGTGTGTGTGTCTCTGTGTGTTTGTGTGTGCATGTTTGTGGGGGGGCGGGGGGTGTTTCAAGGAGAATGTATGAGTTTTATTGAAAATGCAGTGATGAATTTGAGCTGCAAAAGCTGGAACAGTTAGCAGCATTAAATGAGTTCTGGGAGGAATAAATATAGAGAAATGCACCCTTCTACGACATGTGGTACTCTACAGTGAACCAGGGGTGGTCCCCCTCATTGAGATGACTTTGAACATCTGTTTGAATAACTCTTTTCCTAAAAGAACACAGACAAAATCCTATAAGTGCCTCTGACACACAGGAATGAACGACAGTCCCAGCTGCTGGGCAGAACAGGCTACCATTAATGAAAGTTTAAATCATAATTTGCATCCATGCCAAAAATTCAATGTATCCCATCTGGTGATGTGTACATGTGTGTGAAATCTAGGTGTCTGGCAAGCTACCACTTCAAAATGGTGACTCATATCTTGGTAAAATAACGCACTTAGTAAATTTACGGGAGCACAGCTAGCAATTGACAGATTTCCAGTTGTACCTCTGATGACTGTAAAACTTAAAGAAAATATATGACATGACATTTGTTAGACTGGTCATGACGCACAGAGACACACACCAGCCGACCATACATGAAACTGACCATAGGGTACAGGATTTTAGCATTTAAACAAGATAAAAGCCACCAACAATTTTATTTCACTTTGTATCTGCAGCTGACTCTCTAACCTTGTTCAAACATGTCAATTCAGGTCCCTAGTTATGTTGATTTCCAGTCCAGTTTGTCTGATTGATAACCAAGAACTGATTGCTTAATGATGACGACTGTGGGCAATGGAGCAAACTGTTTGTTAATGGGTTCCAGATGATCGGCATATATCTCCCTCCTTTTGTAGTAAAAGCCCCCTTTCTTCCTTGAGGAGGCTCATATTTTCTATGTAATTGATAAATATATTAATTTGACTGTTAATTGAGATTATGTAAATTGCATACCCCCAATAGCCCACTTGCTGGTGAGGAATCAGATTGTAATTATGATTATTCCCAGCAAGGTAGAACATAACTTTCCAAAATTTGGTAGATTTTTCTTTTTTTAGACTTGTGACAAATCAAGATGACTATGAGAAATTTACCAAGCTGAGACACAGTGGTCAAGAAAGGCAGTTCTTGATGTTCAGACAAGCAGGTTCTGATAGGCTCATCTTTTGTGCTTCGTTTAAATGAATCATAAAATCAATTCAAAAGAATACGTGATATTTAATTATGAAATAGGTATGTGTTGACAGAAGCTGATGTTTACATCTTCTGATTAAAACCAGTACAATTAGACTTAATATCTATTTACAGAGAATGGGGGAAAAATAAATAAAAACACTATCAGGATATACACAAAGCATTAACATAGACTAGAATGAATTGTCCATGCACCCATAGACAAACATTATGACACAAGGTTGCACATACATACCTACGTGTCAAGCAAAAGGAACTACGAACGTCTTGGCGGTGTTATTGTCGCCAAGCACCACCACAGCGGCTTGACACTGCAATTTCTTCGCTCACGGGATGAGGAACGAATAGTTTTCCCATATTTTCTAAGGGCATCACCCGCTTCCATAAGCTATGCAGAACACCTTGCAGGTAGGTGTACTGCCACCCAAACCGGGAAGAAGACTGAACCTCCTGCAGACGGCATGCCCGGACCGTTAGGGTCAAAGGTAGCAGATGAAATTTCCCTGATATTATTAATACACAAACGCGATCACACACAGAAATATCAAACTTCTACCGTTTACGCGGGTAGTTAAAAAAAAAAAGTCTCAATAACTTCGTGGAAACAGCATCAGATAATGTCGGGCTTCTCGATCTTGCAATAATTTGTTGCTTGAATACGCACTTTTAATGAAACCGTGCTATTGTGATACAAGGCGGAACGATCGGAAATGTGATGTTGAAAATAAAAAATAAGAATTAAATGCTCCAACATATTTTATGTATATAACAAGCACGTAATATCTCCATCTAAAGCATCTATTGTTTGCGTTATCAGCTGAGCATCGCCGAATGATTTAGGTGCTTGCATTGCTTCAGATTAGCTAAGCTATCTTGCTTCATATCGAATAGCAAAACAGTAGAAGAAAAATGCTATTGTGATATCTTTGATTTGCTTATGCTTCTACGTTCATAATATAATTATTGGTATTTTTCAATTATTCGTTTGAAATATTTTAATAAATCGATGTTTTACTTTCAATTAACGGCGGAAAAAATGTCATTTTCACGACCACGCACATTCCCTGAAAAACGTTGACTTACATGAGCGTATATTGCTGAAAACCACTTATCCCACAGGACAAATGGTGAATTATTACTTAAATAACACCGCATACCATGCGGATAATAAGAATGCGCTTGCAACAGAAATATGCCCCGATAGGTCTGTACGCCTTTAAAAAGTTCGCGGAAGGAAGATGTAGATGAAGATCAGTAAACGGAACGATACCTTTATAATTATAGCTAGAATTCACCTCCTTAATTAATTCTCAAACAAAAATAAAACGCCGCGAATAGTCTAAATGTTATATCGATATCGTATCATGTTATCTGGAACGAAACCTACCATTTTCAGATTTGTTATTGACGCCCACCCTAACTCTGCAGAGCTAAGAGTGGGAAAAGGGGGGCTGCTTGAGGGAGATTCTCAGTAAGATAACACAACCCCATTTATGGACTGATCCGATGACGTACATTGCAGAAAGTTCTATA
>JAODUD010000019.1:19559686-19571166 GCA_026784285.1 Stomatorhinus walkeri | reverse complement strand
CCTCCCCTCCCCCTTGCACGCCCACGCCCACACCATCAACCCACGTCTCGCTCTCACTCTCCTGTGGCAAAATATGATATCCCCGGAAAAAGAAGAGAAAGAAAAAACGCCCAAATTACTAATACGGATAATATCTGCAAAATAATAGCTCATCAAGTTTCCTCTAACAAATTTAAGTTAAGTCGGAATTGGAATAGATGTATTTTAACACAAGTCATCTCAGCAAATTAACGCCAAACGCAGTTTTAATTCAATTATATTCTAATGTATATGGTGGGATTTGGATCGTAGAATTGGAATCGACAATAACAGCAACCACGGGATAATAATGACAATAATAAATATCCAGTATCAGGTAAAGTCATTATCAACACTAAGAAACTGCAAACGTTTATGTGACTGCAATAACAATAATATCAATCACCACTGAAATACTTTCATGATATAATTATTTATTTAATAAATATTAGTTCTTCTCAGAATAAAATCTGTTTAGAACAAACGTTATGCGAGCGCCTGTAGGCGCTGACATCTTGGGGCTCTCTTGCAGCTGTTTGCTTGGCATTAATCAGGTGAACTGGAATTGGATTTTGAAATAGGGAGAGGAACGAAAAGAGCGACGAGCAACTACAATATTTATCGCTTCGGGTTTTAAATAACGGATTTCAATCTTTAAAAGCGCAATCGCGGTCTCTCAGAAAAGCTGACGATTTCATTTTAATGTGTTTTAGCTCAGTGTTCTTCCTCTTGTTCTATCTTTAACATCACCCATTGCTGAGCCAGTCCCTTATCTAGCAATCCCATCGCCGGCTTAGTATAACCCTGACACAGAATTATCACTGTCTGACCACGCCTCTTTGTACTTTTATTCCGTATGCACAAATTTTTGTACGCGAAAATAAAAATAAATCGAAAGTTTTTTTTTTTAATCAGGTAAGAAATATTATAGGACAGGAAGTTCGATTCTGGTAGGTGTATTTGGAAGTAGCCTGCGTATGTTTGCGTGTGTGTAGCTGTGCGCGGGGACAAAGGGGGAGAGCAGGTGATATCAGGGTTGGAGTAAAAGCGCAGTATGAATGAAACCAAGCGCGCCCGTAGTAAAACACAAGAGAGATATCAACGAGATGACAGAGGGTGGGGGGATGCTACTGCTATAGTTTAACAGATATGAGTGCTTCCACCACTTAACACAAAGCAGATCAATACGAGACATAAAATATTTAAAAACGTTATGTCGATACTATAAATAATGTAAGAAAATTGATATGTAGGAATACACATAACATATATTTGCACAGATAGATAAGACAGGAAATAGATATGATCGAATATATTAAATGCAACGTGTGTTCGTTCTGTTTAATTTGACTTGTTTATCAGCTTACTTCTTATCTATATCCCTAATCGTTACGTGAAGTGAGGAGGCACTGATGTTGTGCTAGTCGGACTTAATATTTTATTAAAGATATGCAGCATATTATACTGCCGGAGCAGAAGAATCGTTATTACGCATACGAAAGTTCCGTTTACCAATATAGTAATCCGTCATGCATATAACCGCCGGATAACATAATTTAACATATCTAGTGTTCAGCTATGTGCCGAGAAATAGGTGATTTTAAATCTTTATGTTTTGGGAGCTAAACTGCTTATATCTTAAGAGATACAGATGTGCTTTAAATCTACAACTTCACGTGGACTACGGCACATTACAGAAAACGCATCGATTAATACGCAGCGATTTATATAATACACATGCGTAACATAAGTTTATCTGTTTTTGAACTAAACGGGATATTCTCTTGTTTAACTAGCAGCGGCTATCGTGCAGCGTCTCTCCCAGCAGATAGCATGACGGTAGTTTACAAAAGCAGATATTAAACTTCAGTTTAAAAACACAAAGCAATGGACCAAGATGAGCAATAAACTGACGACAAGACGGTCGAGCGGTATAACACTAGCAGTAACAGATTAAAATGTATGCTTTCTTACCTTTTTAGGAGCTGACAACCACTATCAGTGGTTAGATCTTCAAGACCAACACTTGCATTTCCCAAAGTTAACGCTGTATACCAAGTGGTGCTTGCAAAGAGCGTACACACCGCACAGTGCCTCTAAGATTTCAACTTTCACATGCTCTAAGTGGCGACAAAACTCCAAGCGCAAAACAACCAGCCTTCAGATCTCTATGTCTTTTTTCCGTTTACATCACAGGGCTTCCGCAGCAAGCGCTTATCAGAAAGAGGGGAAAAAATAAAACCATTCCCTAGCTTTGGCAAAGAACTGCAAAACTTAAAAGTTGATGTCCACTCGGTGTTTTAGTCCTCTGCGTTCAACGACTCCGATGCCTCTGTCCAGCGTGCTGAAAGCATATCACAGCTAGGGTTACAAAGGAGCAGAAATCTATACTTTCGTTAAGTGCCACTTGATATTGCTATAGTCTATTGCTTCCCCACGCCTTGTCACGTGAATATTTCCCTGCCAAGCCCGTCCTGTTAATATTTGATCACATGTTGGCCGGACCGTTTCCTAACAAAAGCTTCACTTATGTCAAAAGCTCGCCATATTACTCTGCATGGGACGTTCAAAAAAGGCTCCACGATTTCCTAAACAACGCCAAAAGCCTTCCGCTCCTATTTTGTTTGGTCGCACTCTCGTGGCGCTTTGTTGGTGGAGAGCAGCGTGCCTACACATGTTGCACTTAACTGGCATCGGTCTTTGAAAAAAGCACGTTATGTATTGAAGCATAAACCTCATAGACGGCATAATGTACAGATTTCCTGCACGCAGAAATGTACAAATCCACATCGCAGAGGCTGCGTTATAAAGTTTTAGACGATATTGCTGACACCTCTCCCATCACTAAGGGTTATTTACATTGAGCCCCAAAAGATAACAAGTCCATCACCCAACAAAAAGGTATTTTCAATCCCATTAAACACTATCCATAATCATTCTGAGTAGTTATTCCTGATAAGGTTTGGTGTCTAGGCTACTCACCATTTCCTGTAAGCTGTCCTGGAGATAGAAGTGTCTTAAAATCCACTCACTCCAACAGATGCTGCTAGGTAATGTGTCTTGTTTGAAGGCATCATATGAGAAGTTCTGCTGTGCTGAGTAGATCGCCCACCAGTTCGGTGACTTATGAATCTAATAACCCATTGCAATATCGGCGTGCTTAAACTCTCCAACACCTTGCCTCTACTGGCACGACAAACAGTAACAAGCTGCGATTTATAGAAAACCTATACATTTACGCAATAGCTGCCCTCAGTCAAACGTTTTTTTTTAATCGTTATTACGCGAATCTAACATGATTGAATCCAGTTCATGGATGGATCATAATCCAAATTCAGCGCAAACCCCCCTTTGCTTATGTTAGTAATTACCAGTTCTTTTGCTTAACTGTCTCAATAGATGATGGAATGAAAACACACACACATCCTACATAAAATGCTTTTTTTTGTTCATTATTAAGATAATATGCGGGAAGCTAGTAATCATCGATACACGACCAACTTAGAACAAGACGTTTCACACAGAAGTGGCCTGGTGTGAGGTACGTTGTTCTTTCTAATGTACCCCGTATACAAGCACAGCATTCTCACGGGACTTGTTGCTGTTCAAAAGTCCGACTGAGAGCTTTTTCAAGACGATTTAAAAAAATCGGAATTTCGTACTTACACTTTTAAAAAATGGTTATGTATTTTGTCCTTTCTGAACAAACGTGGCAGAGACAGAAAGCAAAATAGTTCGACTGCGGTCTTACGTGTAACTTCAACCAACTACAATGCCTCGGGTTTGTAAACATATTTATAGTAAACTTTGATTCACGATTTGCAGCTATAAACGCCGAGTGTGTTTTCAGTAAAATTCCATCAGTTGCTAGTGGTACAGTCAGTCACCTAATTGTTATTCAGTGACGAAGTCCAAAACATGCATGTGCGCTAGAAATGTACTGCTAAGTAATATGAGTAATAGGTGATATTTTCCAGTCTCTTAGCATGGATCCGCTTTGTCAAGGGAGTTGTAAAATAAGTGAGACAATATGGTATTAATAACTCGCTGCGCACAACAAATCAGGCATAGATGCACTTTATATAACATATATGTAAATATAGCATTCCCCCCCTCTTTTTAACGTGTCTATGAATTTGACTGTCCTTCGTGCTCTGTGACTTATGACACAAAGTGAATTACTTTTGGAGCTGTTCACGTTTCAAGTATGAAATTGATCCAAAGTCAATTTTTGACGGACCACACAATAAGGACTGCAGCCATACGTGTGTTTTTGTTTCTGCACCAATGTTAATGTGTGAAATGGCAGAAGGCACTTTGTCCTCAATGTCCCTGGAATTGTTTTGATTACTATGTCGATCTCCTGTGGATTGCTGCGTATAATTTGTTTTGAATTTCCGCATCAAATACTATTGTACAATGAAATTGTTTATAGAACCTCTAGGTTCATGCCGTAGTTTTCACACATGTGTCATTTGTGTTCATGAATGCGTCTCGTTTTTTTATTTTTAGTCATTTTTATTATATTTAGTTATTTATATTTACTTATAACTTCTGTTGCATTTATATTAATATATAACTTGCCAGATACATCTGCTTAAGTTAAGCAGTTTGGTAGTGTGACTATAACAGAAAAAATATATGCCACAGGTACAAAATGCATAAAGAGAATATCTTCTTATCTTATATTTAAGCTTTTATTTCCAGTTAGTGAAAGTGGACCAGCTTCCGCATATTTACATTTGCATACAAAGAACTGTGTTTTAAAATGATCAGATCTATTAATCACTAGTCATTAAGCTATACTTAAATGTGTCTGCCTAAAAATAACCAATAAGCCATCAGTCATTAGCGGAAAGGCCAATAAAGTTGCATTTAATAATCGCAGAGGATCTTGTGACCTGTCTTAGACTCTGCTCAAGCTAGCCACACGCCATTTGCAAAATGGTAGGCAGCATGGTCCAGCTCACTGGTACTGCTTTGAAACACGCTGTCGGGAAGCCAGTTGGGTAGCTTAACCATGTCAACCCTGTTCCTTCATCCAGGTGATCCCGCAGATGCGGAGTCTTACCGTCGGAAGGAGGCACGTAAGTGAAAAGTGCCGAGTGAGAAGTGTGAAAAGGACACGTCTGACACCATCATGCCACTCTGACCTGCGTCCATGGCGACAAGAGAGACATCCTCCTAGCTATGGGGATAGCTGGCGTGCTAGGCAACCGGGGTATTTCATCGTGTCTGGTGCAACTGTGGGGGTTTGCGTAGCCAGAGGTAAGGCCTTGATCACGACTGAAAAAGACCGAATCACGCGGAAGTGGGTGGCTATGATGGTGACAAAGTGCACCCCCATTACTGTTGAGAAGGTGAGAAAGTCGTGTATAACAGGGAACACCCTGCTAAACAGTGGTACAAGAAAATACAGTCAAGCAATTTAGTTATTAGCAAAAGTGTCTCAGTCCACAGCACATATTATCAGAGGTGCTGCCACACATCTAAGGGAAATGTCTCTCTGGGTCCCTAAGGGATGTGTTTAGGTCTCATCTGAATAAGAGGAATTGTTTCTATAGAGAACTAAAAATAGTTTTCGACATGTTTAGGTGTATATAATACAAACTCATGCAAAATACATTTACTTAAGGGTTGGAAGGTTGACTTCTCACAGGATTAAGTACAGAGAGTCAGATTTATGCAAAAAAGGTGAAAACATTTCCTGTATACTATTTCAGGTATAAGTTTGACTTCGTGCTGCAGCTGAAAGACCTTAACCTGATTGGCGTTTCTGAATTGCCTGTAGTGTCTCTGTGAGTGTGTGTGTGCCCTGCGACGCCTCAGCATTCTGCACAGGGTAGTAGTACTCTGCCTGGAACCCTGTGCAGGTTGAGATTGTCTCCAGACCTTTCATTATGTCTGGGATCAGAGGGTAGAAGATGGGTGGATGGATGGATGAATTACAGATTTGAAGGAGGTTAATCCCAAGAAGACATTTAGGTAACGATACTTAAAGCTCTCATCTATGATGCACTATGGATACCTTCATAATGCATTATTATAGTTGGTATAATAATTTATAAAGCATCACAAAATCTTCTATTAGCAGTCATAAGGCATTGTAGTGCTGAATATAATACTTCGTAAGCTCCAATTAAGCTGTCCTTTAGAATGTACTATAGATACCTTCATAATGCATTATAATGATTATTATTAGCATTAAGGATACTTTGTACTGCATTATGAAGGCATGTATAATGCATTATCGATGAACGCTTCATAAAGCATGCATGATGCATATATTGCTATAACGTGTTATGCCTTATAAATGTTTATAGTCATGTTTATAATACATTATGAATGCGTTCATAGATTGCTATAGACATGACATTCATAGAAAGTGTTGCTGGTATTTCTTTGTTTTCTTAATATCTGTTGTGAAATTATTGCATGGGAATTGTTAGGGCTGAAGACCTGGACTTTTTTCTCTGGTAGAAAAGTTTATAATGACACAAAGAGCTGTATAACATTTACACCATAATATCTTCCTGTTTCGTTGCAGTTAAATACACTCACATTTACCCTGGTGTATTACATGTAATGTGCCAAAATCAGAATTTATCAGTCAGCGTTTTCTCCTTCCTA
Source organism: Stomatorhinus walkeri (assembly GCA_026784285.1). Classification (NCBI taxonomy): domain Eukaryota; kingdom Metazoa; phylum Chordata; class Actinopteri; order Osteoglossiformes; family Mormyridae; genus Stomatorhinus; species Stomatorhinus walkeri. The sequence continues at coordinate 19,564,518 of JAODUD010000019.1, read as the reverse complement.
TTTCACAATACCGCTAACTGTTAAGAATTAATGTATCCTTTGGGGCACAATATCATTTTTGCCTTTCAAACTCTGTTCCATAAATACCACTAATAGAGTCTCAGTATCACAAATTACTAGTAACTACAAGTAAAATGACTTCTTGGCTGATAGTACAGAAAACGTCATAGCTCTGGGAAGCTCATTTTTTATCCCACCCTGCACAGAAATCTCAAGTGGGGCTGTGTTCCGGAAGTTGGGCTTACCACAAAAAGAACAGAGATTAAATTGTACATTCTAGAAGCATGTGGTACATAAACCACACTTTGAAAACACTGGCAAAGTGTAATTCAGTGGGATGGAATACCTTCCTACTCATCCTCTGGCCTGGAACATGTAAAACACCCAGTATACTCTCTGTGCTATCTCAAGCATTGAGTTTACCCACGATGCTTTCAAACTTGCCATTGAGAAAAAAAACAAGAATATGAGTTTAGAGTCACGACCTCATGGGTGCTGGTGGGGGGAAGTTAGGGTGACATGTAAGAAAGTTTACACGATCGGGGGAGCTGAAACATATACTGCAATGGAGTGGTGAGGTAATGTTTGCTACTGAGCAGGTGAATGATAGGAGGCAGTTAGTTATGAATAATTAACTGACAAAATGTAAGAATGCTGCGTTGCATAATGAAGAAATTCTGTTGAAAACGGGGTGAAAAAGATGCATCCTGTGATAAAAATTCCAGACATCTCATCTCCAAATGCCATATAGCAGAGATAAACCCCAAGAAAAAAAGTGACGTGGTTCTGCTTTTTAAGCACATTTTGGTAATGCTCTTTATTTTAGATTTCAGTGCATGTCATTTTGATATCTATGTGTAATTTTCATTGTTAGCAGATGCTTTTATTCAAAGTGATGTACAGTTGAGAAAGCAGGGCCAGCCAGCTTCTGGAGCAATTGGGGGTTGAGGCTCTTGTTCAGGGGGGCCAACAGTAATATTAGTCTGCCAACTGTGGGATTTGAACCAACGCCCTTCTGATCGCAGGCACAGCAAACCTAACTTAACCACAACCGGCCCCAAATAATATGTTTCTTGTAACCTCAACATAACTTTATTCCTCACTATATTCATGAATGCTTATTTGAAATACATAAATCAAAGAGCTGAAAGGGTAATCTACTTAGTGGCAGGAGATTTTGGAACTGGTATGAAACCGAAGTCTGACTTTCAGTGGATGAAGCACTCTAAAGTATAATTTATATATAAAATATAATGAAAACAATAATGAAACAATTACTAGTCATCATGTGTTAAATATTTCGTGAGACTTACCAGGCTGAAGTCCGAATATGCTGCTGAATGTGAAACACATTTGGCTGTTGAGTGCTGAATGTGGTTGATTTAACAAATATGCATCTAAGGGCACTTATGACCTACAAAAATAATACCTCACTGCCATTTGGTTTCAATCCACTTCCTGGAAAAAAATCAATATCAGTTTCATATTGAAGTCTTACTTGTATCATGCCTGATAGACTTTAAACACATTTATCACTCAATGCAGTGCTTTGGGGGAGGGTTCTGGATTTGAATAGATATTTGCATGGTTGTGTTTGGTTTTTCTAGAATCAGCACACGGCCTGCACTGAAGTACACTTCAGATTTGCATCAGGCGCTGCCCCTAAAGTCCAGTGCGCCCTGGGATGTTCCTCAGAAACGCGGACCAAGTACAGCGTCGTCCTTTGCACTGGGTAAGTGGATCAGCTGGGATGCTAAATAATGCAGCGTCCGGCAGCGTTTGGATGCCCATACAGTGGCAAATGCAGCTAGTCTAGTGCTGGAACGGACATCCCTTGGTTGTTTACGACATGGAGTCAAGTGCACGCCTGAGCCGGCACAGGAAGTCCTAACCCACTTTCCTGAATCTGTGGGCTTTCGTTGATGAAATTATTCAAGAGGCCCTCCTCCCCTAATCTGAGATAAGCTGCATTTAAAATTCCGCATATAAGGTCGGAAGTGCACTCTGTCATTGTCCTCATAGAGCTTCTCAGCTACGGACAGCCCAGTCGCTCCGCGAAGCCGCTAGCTCCGTACTGCTCATGCTGGCATGCTAATTGCCCATAGAAGGTTCCAGTCCAGGAGGATTTCCTCTTTGTGTGCTGGACCTTTGATCCTGGCATGAGCATTGCTGATGACATAAGCCTGCAGCCCTACTGCCTGCTCCAGCAGTCCTATTACCTGTTCTGGGACACCCTTACCCAAGCCTGGTCACATCATCATAGTCTGGCCACCTGCTTTCGCTGCGTTCTCCTTTCACACTTAAAAATAGTACCGGATGTAGTTTAACTTCTAAATACCCTTACTTTTGGAACTTAAAAATAAGCATGGCTGTTTGTTTTTAAAGTAAGAAATATATACCTACAAATCAACCAGACACTTCTCTTTCATAAGTGTCTACTGCTTTTGACCTGGATACCTGATTTTGGTTAAAAAAAGCTTTTCTTTCTGTTAAATAAGTTGTATAATTAAGCACTGAAGCTGATAAATTTCCTTTTTGTGCTGATTAAGTTTCTGTCTTCGAGGCATGAAAGCGGTCTGTTTGTGTATGCCTCCCTGCGACTCCCAAATAGTTTCCTTCTGTATTTTTTTTTTTTTTTGCTCTCATCTCTACAATTGTGCTCCATGACATTTTAGTAAAGTAAGGTAGCGGTAAATGATGGTATAAAGTTATGTATAAAGTGAATAAAAGCTTTGACCCTGAATAGTGAGAAATTGTAAAAGATTATAAATGGCAGTGGGATGGCAATGGGATGGCACTGGGATGGCAGTAGGATGAAACTGTGATGACAGTGGGATGGCACTGGGATGGCAATGGGATGGCACTGGGATGGCAATGGGATGGCACTGGGATGGCATTGGGATGGCACTGGGATGGTGATGGGATGGCACTGGGATGGCATTGGGATGGCACTGGGATGGCGATGGGATGGCAGTGGGATGGCAGTGGGATGGCACTGGGATGGCGATGGGAATAACACTGGGATGGCAATGGGATGGCATTGGGATGGCACTGGGATGGCACTGGGATGGCAGTAGGATGATACTGGGACGGCAGTGGGATGGCACTGGGATGGCAGTGGGATGGCACTGGGATGGCAGTGGGATGGCAGTAGGATGATACTGGGACGGCAGTGGGATGGCACTGGGATGGCACTGGGATGGCACTGGGATGGCTGTGGAATGGTGATGGGATGGCACTGGGATGGCAATGGGATGGCAGTAGGATGGCACTGGGATGGCACTGGGATGGCGATGGGATGGCACTGGGATGGCGATGGGATGGCGATGGGATGGCACTGGGATGGCGATGGGATGGCACTGGGATGGAACTGGGATGGCACTGGGATGGCACTGGGATGGCACTGGGATGGCACTGGGATATCTCCCCAGTTTTGGTGAAAGGGAAACTAGCCAAAGTCCTCCTATACATCAAAGGCTTTTTGAAAATGAAAGCATAGCAGTGAGAGATGGACAAACTGCCTTCTTTGTGTACTTTACCATCTAAATTCAGACATACAAAGCCTTTGGATGTAATACTCTGGAAAAAAAGATGACATACTGCACTTTGATGGTTCGCTGTGCTCTTTTGTTTGTCCAGTCCAAGGTAGAAATATAATATTGCAGAATAAAAATTCTTTCAGGTCTTTTGCCTCCCAGTTGTTAGAGTTCCATTACAATTTTCACCCTCTTCTCTTTTGTTATGAATACAACATAGATGTGGTTAGATAAGGTGACGCTCGCCACTGATTCAGACTCTATCCTAAAGGCTGGGAAAGTGTAACAATCTCTGCCAAAAAGGCCAAAGCTTTATTTAACTGGAATTTAATGGCTACAAACTGCTGCCCATTTTTTTATTTTATTCAAAATCAGTGATACAAGTAAAGAAAAAGTCCTTTGATCTATCCAACTTACAACTACTTAGGTAATACAGGTTTTTGGGGAAATAAAATATAGTATTATATAATTAACTCCAGCAATTGTAATTCTTATATTATGGTCAATAATGATAAGTATATTATAGTTAATATGGTGATAATTATTAAAACACAAACAATGTTTTACTAAAGAAAGGAGCAAAATAACAGTAAAAAACAGGTGGATGGTTAATCAGTTGGCTTTATCCTGTGGAGAATGACAATGTTTATATAACTATAAAACTTATATAACTTATTCTCATTTATTTGGCACCCGTTTCTAAATACCAAGTTAAGGGATTAAGCTTTGCTTATGTATAGCACAGTCATTCATCCTTGAATAAGCAACTGGAATAACCTGCCGAGGTATTTAATTCTCACCTTATACACAAGGACCTCCGGGAATTCTGGGTCAAAAGCTGAGGAACTAGTTACATACCGTCTTTGGTAGCACACTTAACTTGCTTTACTAGCCTGGAATGAATTATATACAGTAGATGCGCTTATATAAACAATGATCTTTATAAAAAAAAAAAACCTGCATTTTATTTGATGAATTGCAAGCTGGATAACGTGCATCACACCTATGTGTTTGTTTTTTTTTTTTTTATCCATCCATTTAACAAATTGCTTATCCACTGCAGGATCACGGTGAGCCTGGAGCTTATCCTGGGAAGCACAGGACAGGGGAACACCCTGGAGAGAAATGCCATCGTAGGACACGCGCTCACGCTCCCCCCGCACAACAGGGCAATTTAGAAACACAAATTCACCTACCTGCATGTGGGAGGGTATCAGCATGCCTAGAGGAAGCACATGTGACACGGGGGTAACATGCCGACTCCACACACACGCGGTAGGAGGCAGGAATGGAACC
>JAODUD010000019.1:19543862-19556485 GCA_026784285.1 Stomatorhinus walkeri | reverse complement strand
AACTCCACCATTCAGTAAAGAATATTTCTTATTCCTTACCTTCACACTTGAGGCTTATGCAATATTGCAGCCAAAGGGTCAGTTAACCCGCTGCTTCACCAGTCTAGCCACTTCCAAGGTTGTATTGACAAGGCTGCAGTGAAGTCCTCTAAAATATTTGTTCCGACAACAAGCCCGAGCGGTGATTCATGCCACCGACTCTGAAACCCTGTTTTACATTTCAAAACCTGAGGACCGCAGAGAGTCACATCCTGGGATTTTCATATGCACCATTTGAATACCTCCATTAGTTAGCATGGGATAGAGATCCTACATCCACTGTGCTTAGCGCACCCTGCTCATGCCCGACATGCACATAGGTGTCAGACATCTTTAAGTGGGGATCTGCATTGTTGTTTTTGTCAGGGGGTTTTAATCAGATCTGATGTAGTCGGTTCACTGGAATTCACCTCACTTCCCTGAAGGTATGGCAATGCACCTCAGAAGCTGTCGTACCCCAGATGCCGTCTGGGATAATTTGGTCATGTTCCCTGTTCCACCCACATGTTTCAAACTGTTTGCATATTGCCGGTACCAGGGCATTGAAGGAGTGGCAGAATTATGCCGATTTATTTCATGTTCGAGCGTCTAAACAGGCTGAAATAATCAGCAGGGCAGCCTCTGGGTTCTAGAATAGGGTTTGCTGTCCTGGCTGTAACCACCAGGATATAGTTAAGACTCAACAGGGAATGATTGTTGGGTTCATGACTTAAAAGCACATTGCAACTTTTTAACGTGTTTGTTTTCATGTTTTTTCTAGTTATTCAAACTTTGTTTCAAATTTTGCCCAGGGCAGCGGTTTAATGGTTTCAATAGTGTGCAATTAGGTTGTTTTTATCAGGAACAATAGGTTCAGATCTATATCGTATTCACTTAAATGAGACGACATCGCCGTAGAAGTGGGTGTGTATATTTGTCAGTGCTTTGCATGTGTGAGCCTTTGTGTGTCCTTCAGCACACCTGTCATGGAGACAGTGTTTGCTGTTTGTTTCAAACACAAACACACAGACACGTGACTCGAAATCTGTCCACTTCTCTCCATCTGTTCTTTCTCTTTCATTGTTGTGTTTCACAGAACAGGAAGAGGGAAAATGATTTCACTATGACATTGGCCAGCTTGTGGCAGTTGCAATGAGGAATGTGACTTGCCTCTGTAGCACGCAGGAGATGCAGGGGGGTGCATTTTACTGCGTTTTGGGGATTTGCAGGGAGCCTGTCTCAAAACGTGGTGTTGCAGACAGAAGAGAAGCAGCTAAAGTTTATAAAAGCAGACTAACGGCATTAGCATTCCTTTGACGCACTTAAAAATAACACAAACTTTTTTTAGAGCACAAAAAAGGAAAAACACGTGAGGTCTCTTTGGGAGGTAAAATAAAATAACAATGACTTCAACATGATCCCAGATTCTACCTGCAGTTGCTTAGTAACATCCTGCACCAGCCTCCCTCTTCATCCCATTGGATTGTTGACAGAGCACAGCAGAAAGCCTATTGGCTGAAGGCAAGTTAATAAACTTTGGTCAAGGCATGCCTCTTGGAAAAAAAAAAAAACAAAAACACAGTGAAGCGATTCTTGTGAATGAGATGGAGAGGGTATTTGGTGCTTGCGCAGAAGAATCTGATTTATGAATCCAGCAGTTCGGCTAAAAATAAAGATCGCACTGAATGTAGTTGCGAGACGTCTCCAAACCGCAGAGGAGCCTTAAAGGAAGGAGAGCAAAGGAAAGGAAACAGGAAACATTTCCACCTATTATCGCGATGCCTTGGGTCACACATATGCTGCAAAATGAACGTCACGTCATATGTGATATCAATGGAATAGAAAGAAACATAAAGATGTAGATAGGGTGTCTGGATTTCCGCAAATAATCCTACACACACAGACACAAAAAAAGCATAGAGGATAATGAACGCTGGCAAACTGCCAGCACAACCACGCCCACTAGCTGTGTCTGAAGAGACACACCTGAACATGGGCTCATGAAAGCCTATTTAAAGGTGGCCCTACTGTGCAGAAGTGGATGACAGGGGTGCCGCTCCGCTAGACTCAATGAAGCCATGTCCTAATCCTCAAAGGGCGGCTTCTATAGTGCCTCACAAGAATTCATCTCTTTTGTTTAGTCAAGTAAAGTAAAGTTAAGCTGTATTGTGATCTCAGCCATGGACAGGATACAATGAAACAAAATAGAGTTCCTCCTGGGACCAGTGCAGAATTCATGACAGGACAGATATTATAGTGCTAAGGACAGAATCCATAGTGATTTCTGCAGTGCAAAAAACTGCTTATACAGTTACCAATAATTCAAGGAGAGGGGAGCCAGAGTGGAGACTATTACCGATCCATGTAACGTAATGTAACATAGTGTGATTGTAACATAACATAACCTGCGTTTTTCATCAGACAAAGAACAGGCACAGTACATAACACTGGGGAATTAATTCTGTAAATATGATCGAAAAACTTTGACGGTAACGTCAGTTTCATGCCCATCACTTTGGAGTGTGTCCTGACATGTCGCAATTACTATGGCAAGGTTAAATATTTGTCTTTCATCTGGAGACCTTCTGTAAACAACAGCGAGGTGGCCCAGAGAAGAAGCACTAAATCCAGATAAAGGATTCATTCTTTTAAGATTTTCATAAAATAAATATAGAGCCTTTTGCATAAATTGTTTGCATAGCTAACAACATATACGCCACTATATGTTTGTGCACTAGTACCTTCAAAAAAATCTGGCAGAAGAAAAATTCTATTGCTGTTTTTTTGCAGAATTGTTTATATGGTTAGAGAGAGAGTTTTCATTGTTAATTACAAATATAAATGTGTAGCCTCATGCCTTTCATGTCCAATAGAATAATATAAAGTATATTTGTGCTTCTATTTATTCATCTTCTACACATCTATTTATTCATCTTCTACACATCTATTTATTCATCTTATACACATCTATTTATTCATCTTCTACACATCTATTTATTCATCTTCTGTATGTGCCCTCTGGGACTGAGGTGACACAGGACATAAACTCAGGGCACAATGCTGAATGGGATGCCAGTCAATCAGAGGGGCACATACAGTATCAAATACTATAAGCAAGTTTAGAAATGTCAGTTAACCTAACTCAGGGGTGTCCAACTCCGGTCCTTGGCGGCTGGAGCCCTGTGTAGCTTAGTTCTTTCCCTGTTCCACCATAAATGATTCAGCTCAAGAGCTGTGTGGTAATTAGCACAAGGAGGTGAACCAGGTGTGTTAAATAAGGGGAAACCCAAAAATGTGCAGGGCTCCCGCCCCCCAGGACTGGAGTCTGACACCCATGACCTAATTGCATATCTTTAGAGTGCAGAAGGAATCTAGTACCCAGAGGAAAAGCCGTGTGACACGGGGAGCACATGCAAACTCCACATGCACTGAGGGGAGATTCGAACCCCTAACCCTTGCTGCAGCGCCACCCAATGTACTGTTGTATATGCGTGGTGGATACAAGCAGTGGCCCCTTCAGTAGTTACCTCTATATAGAGCCAGGTAGGACTCCTCTATATAGAGCCAGGTAGGACCCTTTGTCCACTGACCTACTTCAAGGGTTTAGAGAAGCCTTTCTGCACACCTTTGTTGTACTGAGCTGTTATTTTAGCGTTTGTGACCTTCCTGTTAGCTTTAGCTAGTCTGACCAATCTCCTCTGACCTGCCTCATTATCAAGCTGTTTTTGGACCCAAAACTGCCACTGATTGGATGTTTTTGTTTTTTTTTTTTTAAATTCAGCTGAATATTCTCTGTAAACTTGGGACGCTGGAACCACTGTGTCTGGCAACAACAATCCGATCGCGTTTAAAATCACTCAAGTCACGTATCTTAGCCTGCTAATGCTTAGCAGCACAGTAGCTGAACTTGGTCCTGTCTGCATGCAGTGTATATTAATCTGAAGCCACACGGTTCACTGTCTGAAGGAGCAGGCCGTTCGCAAGAGCAAGTGTACCTAATACAGTGGCCACTAAATGCATTATTTTATATGTGACAAACTAGCTGGTTATTAACAATGACAAACACCCCAATTTAAATGCCTTTCAATGTTTGCAGGATGTGATGCCCTTTCTAGTTGATTTTTTTTTAGCATACTTCATACTCGTCAGCCATCATAGCTGGTGTCTGTAAGTTGCTCAGAAGTTTGGGTGACAATGACACATCTTTTACATAATGTGGGCCCTTGGAAAGAGACCACGAGGGAGTTTCCGTTGCACGATAATTATGCTGTCTAGTTATGTAAACTGTAAGAAGCCAATCCAGCATAATTCACTGAGCGATGTTTTTCTTTAGCGAGTAATGGGAAATGCAGTTTTAATGCTTCATATCACACATAGACTTCCCAATGGCAGGTAAACATTCCTTAGGTATAATTACGCAATTACAGGGTATAATTGCATAATTACAAGGTGCTTCCAAACATCATACTTCCAGCCTCTGTTACAAATATGATTCTAATAGACTCGCATCTATGAAGCATGCAATCTGAACACGTTTGACTGCAAATGAAATATTGCTCTTCTTGATTTTAAAAGACATAGTAAGCTATGATTCTCTAAGCAACATCACCTCCCCTTTGCATTCACTGAAGCAGCACTGGATTCAACATGAGCAAGTTGGTTGCTTGTGCAATGACAGCAAGCACTGCTGGCCATTAAATGCAGAAGATGTGTACGGTGGGCTTTAGAAATGCCTTAGTTCTTTGTATATACTGTGGTTTCTATTTTCAGTTGTCTGTCACTGTTATGGGTTTCCTTATACCCTCAGACTGAAATTTTTCTAGTGTTTTCGATCCGTAAGCATAAGCTGGGGTACCCTAGACGTCAGCAGAAGCAGAGGATTAAAAAAACAGGTAGTGAATGCTGATGCATCCCTTCCAAGGTTCGCCCTGCCTTATGCCCGCTGCCTCCTTGGATAGTCTCTGAGCTCCCCTGCAACAGTGTGCTGGAGATGGATGGGTGACTATGATGGTATTCAGACCGGCAGAGCAGTAGTAAAAACCAGGACATTGCCCAGGTCGCTTAGGCATTCACTTATGTAAGCCGCACCAGTACAGTTCTGGCCTCCTGTAAAGATGATTGTCCTGCTGAAAGGTCAATTTTCACTCAGGTTTAGCAGCCAAAAAAGACTCCCGTGTACTTTCTGTACTTCCCTGAATATATATATATTTTTTCCAGCTCTAACAACTTTCAGTCCCCAGTGATGAGAAGCAGACCTAAGCCTGATTCTGGAACTGTGTCAAGGGATGGTATTAGGTAGGCAATTCTCTCTGACGGCTCTGAAGCAAACGTAAAGTCATGCCTGGGGTTTTCAATAAAAAGCTTCCAACTTTTTCCCATATTTGCAGCTGCTTTTAAAACTCTAAGTAGGTTTTTAGAACACTTATTTTCCATAAAGACTTCCTTTAGCCTGGATATTGTTGATTAATGCTCATTTTGTTTAATGCCAGTAAGTGAACCTTCATCACTTTGTAAACTGGTAATAACGTTAGCCAGTGTCCTCCTCTATGCTTCATGTGTGGAGAGCCTCATCCCGAAAAAAATGCTTGTGGTAAGATGAACCAGATATTTCATTATGATAGACTAAATTAGATTGTGATTAGACTAGATTGTGCTCTCCTGGTCCCTGCCGCTTGATGACATTTCCACGAATTGCTTTGAACGTTCCTTGGTTGTTGTATTTGAGTCTACATAAAATGAACTCCCTCCAAACAAGGACATTCAGAAACGGGTATTTTTTTCTGAAATAATGAGAACCACACTTCCAAACACAAAGACTGCCCATAAAAGTAACTCATTAGGTTATTTTTCACATGCTCAATCTTCTTTTGAATATTTGAGTAAGACATTTATTTAGAAATTAAATAGATTAATTGCTGCTTTAAATTGGCATGAAATGTAAACCTTTGAACAAATAAATTTAAGGTTCTGAATATTATTCCAAGTCAATGTAAACGTAACATTGAGCCATTTGACATGACCTTAGATCCACTGTCAGGTACATTTTGGATGGGACACCGACACAAGAAGTTACATTTTGGGGAAACCAATACAGAGGAACCTTAGGGAAATGTGAGGAACCCAGGTAATCCACACGTAAACATGTGGAGAAGGTGACAAGCTCCATCTACACAAAGCTTGGTCTGAACTCAGACGTTGGAGATGTGAGGTCATAACACTTCTCTTCAGTGCAGGAACAACGACCAACCTACTAGATAAACTGAATTTACATGTCATTTCCTCAATAAAGTGCAATTCAGTTTTTCACATAAAAATTTCTTTTGTTATATGGTAGATGTTATTACATATTTTTTGACTTATGTATAGGATAACTTAAGTTTGGAGCCAGCATGATTCCCACATTCATTTTTTCGTATACGTGCTATAAACTATGGCGCAGATAATCTATATTTTTTGTATTGTTCTCAAGAAAATTACAGCCAGAGTGAGTTTTGTGATAGAATATCAAGGTAGAGCCGTGGCTGGAAGAATATCTGGTACCGGAGGCTGGAATTGATATCATCTATTTGCAGAAGATGTCATGCATTTTGCCTCATCCAACCAGAATCTCCAGCACTCAATCTCAGATTCAATGCTGAGTGTGAGCTGGCGGGAATGAGAACCAGCCCTTCCAGACCTGAGGCTGCGGTATTCCCTTAGAAAATGATGGATCATTCCTTTTAATTGAGGGGGTAGAGTCTGAATTTAGTGGAGGAGTTAAAGTACCTCAGGATCTTCTTCGTGAGTGACAGTAAGAGGGAACGTGAGATTGACAGGCGGATCGGTTCGGGGGCTGCAGTTCTGTGGGCACTGAACAGATCCGTCATGGTCAGGCGGGAGTTTACCAGTCAAGCCACGTCCCCATCCTCATGTATGGCCATGCGCTGTGGGCGATGACTGAAAGAACAAGGTCACATGCACTAGCATCCTAAATGAGGTTTCTCCACAGGGTTGCTGAACTCGTTCACTGTGACACGGCGAGGAGCTTGGAGATCTGGAAGGACCTTGAAATAGAGCCGCTGCTCTTTCGGATGGGGGGGGGGGGAGTCGGCTGAGGTAGTGTGGGCATCTCATGAGGCTCCCATAGGAGGTGTTCGGGGCATGTCCCACTGGGCAGAGACCCTGTGGAAGACTCAGGACATGCTGGGTGGGTTGTATCCTAAATGGCTTTGGAACCTCTGCTGATCCCACAGAAAGAATCTGTAGCCTTGGAAAAAGGGGTCTAATCTGACCTGCTCAGCATGCAGCCACCACAAAACTCACTAGGAAAATTGTTGGAAAAATGAATGAATGAATGAATGAATGGATGAATTCTGTTTCCCAAGTGAGAATCAATGGTATTGACACTGGAGGGTAATAAGATATACATGCTACATTTGTTTTCTTGCCTAAAATCAATTAAAAAAATGTCTTCTTAATAAGCGGTGGCAAATAGACTAGTAGAACGTAATAGTTTCTGTTGCCATTTTAATCATCTTATCATTATTTGGATTGTAACTTAGGGTGATAGCTACACTAACGTGGCCTAGCATAGTGCAGACTCAGGATATGAAAGCTAATGACAAACGGGAAGTGAATCAAATCAAATGTTACCAAACCAGCTATTATGAATATTAAACATCCTTTTCGTTTTATTCAGTGCTAGTGCTCATGGTTCAGGTGTGGAACACCGGATTCGGTATTCACACAGCTTTCTAGCAGGTAAACTATACTATATAACATCTGACGTCTGTAGGAACTTGTCTTATTCCGGGTTGCAGGGGGTCCAGAAACTCTCCAGGAGGTTATGGGTTCAAGGCAGAGAACAATCCAGGATGTGGTGCCAACCTATCACAGATTCTCCTTAGCTTATTTTTGGACAGTTGGGTGGGACACGGAGTTTAAGGTGGAAACCCCACGATGACAGTGAGAACATGTAAACTCCACACCCTTGGAGCCATGGCAGAGACTTGAATCACTGCGTCCCATGCTGCCCCCCTATAAAATATTAATCAAATATATGTTATAATGTCTAACTAGGGCTTATGTATTATATAATGATTTTTGCATGTGGGCATGAAACAGAATGCAAACAGTAGCATTCAAAGAGATGAATTCTATGTTATTCTTTCCAGTACTGGTAGGCTTTTGGGGGGGGGGGGCTTGGTTTTGCTGTAAGATTTTCCACTACAGTCAGCAGAAAGTGCCACTACAGTGATATATGCCATGTGTATGTTTGCCTGGTGTACATCCATATCCCACTACTGACACCAATGTGGGTAACTGCTTTGAGGAAGCCTTTGGTAAAATTCAAACCTCAGTCTCCTGGTGTCCCTTAATCTAATCACCAGTATGGTAACAAAAATTCAAATAGAGAATATTTTAGTGAGTATTCTTAGCTAGTATTATAGGATCTGATGATAACTTACCTCGAAGACAAAATGTTTCAATACACTGCACCTACCGAATGTGCAGGATAGAGTTTTGCATCAATGTGACATCAACTCTGACGTCACCGCTATGAGTGAGCAATGCTACCATCCCGTCTTGGGGACCTTGTGTTAGACGTCTCTTGCCAATAGCTGCTGGTGATGTTTTATGCAAGTTCTCCTCATGAATGACACATGAAATCTTCAGGGGACCGACTCAACTTTGAGAAGCATAAGTGCAAAGCTTGTAGGTAAATACACAGCCTTAGAAATGGTGGAATTGGATTCTTCCAAAGCAAGTCAGCCCATCCGGATTCTTTCTGAAGTACTGGGCTTTAATACAAAGAAAAAAATGGAATTTCTTTAGACCATTGCTGAACTGGGATGTATGTACCCACAAATAATATTATTGGTGACTGAGGGAAATGTAAGGAAGTGAATGGAAAAAAAACATTTTTAAATAGCATGATTAACTCAGTGAAAGTTATAGTTTAGTCAGTATAGTTAAACTTAGTCGATGATGTAGCTGAGTGTGTTTGACGTTTGGCAGTGTGGAATCAAAATGATGCTCAGCTTCCGGCCCTTAATGTCCAACAAGGGACTTTGCATAAAATTAATTTTTACGGTTGTTTATACAGCCCTGGATATTAAGCAAAATTTAGCAGGTGTGTGTATAAATACATACATATATAAGTGGCTGAAGTATTAGCTTAGTTTGCAAACTGTGACAAGAAGATATTGAACGGAAGGAGGGACAAATAGGCCTGGATTTCTCTGCTTGCTTGTTGAGGAGGCTTCAGTGCCAGCAGTTACAGTTGACCAGTTTCCTTCCTAGGAGTTGTCAAGACTTTTGTCTTTGTGCAATTCATTATTTTTTGATGACGATAATGAGAAATAAGAATAATTTTATATGCTCCTCCCCTCATTGAACACCCCCCAGTCTCACAGTTTTATTGATATTAATGAAATAAAAATTAATATAGAATTTCCTTAACTTGCCAATCACCTGGCTTATATTAAATAATTCATTTACGAGAACTGTACTGCTCAAGATTCAAGATTCAAGATTCTTTATTTGTCACATGCAAGTTATACAGGTACAACAAGCAGTGAAATGTATCCTGATCCGCTCTTTTAACTGTGCAAGACAAGGGAAACAACTGACACAATACAATACAAACTTACAAACATGAGACTGACTTAAGTAGGTTGGGGTAACAGGACAAAAAAGAAAAATAATAAAACTATAACATTCACATCTGTGTATCCCTCCTCATTTTTCATGAATTTACCGGAGGCAACTTCAGTTTCCATCCAGCTCTGTTCCCAGTCACATCACTACCAGCTAAATGAGGATACTTTAGATCAAAAAAGGACTTCTTTGTTTTTTTCTCAGTCTTGTCTCTGCCTTCCTCAAACCTGGACCACCCGATTAAAATGCATAATTTTTTTTTTGTTTTATGCATGAAGTTGCCTGGACCCATTAAAATATCTGCCATAGCGCAGAACGAGGGAGGGGTTCTAGAAAATGTGCCGGATGCTCGACCTGCGCTGTTACATCGCTCATGAGCTGGGCTCATGAGGGGAAAGGAGGGAGGAAGAGAGAGGAGGAGAAAGAGAGAGGAGGAGAAGAAAAGAGCAGAGAAACAGCAGCGCTACTTTACTGACTAACCTGAATGACCTTTTTGCCACGGTGAGCGTTAATAAGAAAGGCGAGGGAACAGGGGTGTGGGGACACGTGAGTTTGCAAATTTGGTTTTGGCAGCCTTTCTCGAGCCATACTGGGCCAAACCGGGTCATCAGGCAGGGACAGAGCGGCATGCTGTTTCCTAATAAAGGCTGACCGAATACGGATGAGGCATGAAGATGAGTTAATAATTTATTGTCCGTTTAGCATTTTATCGGATTGATATTTTGCCATTATATATATATATATTCAAAAAATGCTTGACTAACATACTTCAAGAAGTTGAGCAATATTTAGTTTTTTACCGAAACATGGGGTTTGAGCTGTTAAAGTTGCATGAAATGCAGAGAGAATCCCAGCATTGACTGTAACCTTTAAAAAGACAACTCTGGTAGGAATATAAAAGATAAATAAAAAATTAGCATCTGATGTAATTTATGGGTTGCTGTTGAAAGGACGTCTCTCCTGATTCATCGCCGATCAGTGCGGTTGCACCTGAGTGAAGCGGGCAGCTGCATAAAATCATCAGATAACAGGTAAATAATGTCTCAAACGATCCTGACACGGGCGTTTCCGTTTAAGGGGCGGTGCAGCAGTAAAAAAGTTGCGATAATATAATAAATTTCAGTTTCCATGCCAACTTGTCAGGAAGTATAGTTTAGTAATATATAAGGACAAAAAAAGAGGGATTGTTATGGATGTTTCGGTATAAAAAGCAAAAGCAATATATAGAATATATATGAGTCATAGCTCACAAATAGAAGAGTTTATGACAAGTAGACATTTTTTAATATTACTCCTTGTTCAGCGGACTGACTATGCAGTACAAAGCAGCAACTTTTTCATTCACTTTTTTGCCTACGTATTAATACATGCATGAGCTGCTATTTCTGGGAAGCACGGTGAATTAAAAATAGATACCCCTGGGTGACGTTACTTTTGCACTCCCGCTGGCTCAGATAAAAATGGGTGCGTGTTCCAGACTGGGGCTGCAGCTCTCTGCAGACAAGGAGGATTTTATGAATGAGCACCAGAAGGGGAGAAAAAAAGAAAAACTGCGAGGTGACGGCAGCAACGTGGCCAGACAGCGACGGCTTCCGCCGCCACGGCCGCTCGCCCGTCCGGAAAGGTCAGGCTGCTGATTTAGGCCGTGATTGCCATAGCTCATGGTGTTTACTCCTGCAGAGCCCGTCCCTGTCCGTCACGCCAGCTTTGGACACCGTGGAAGTCCGCTGCCTGCCCTTTCCAAGAAACCACCCTCTGATCGTTCCCGTGGATATCACAGCTGCGGCTCGTTCTTCTCCGTGTTTTGTTAAAGGCATTTGTTGTTTTCAGCTAAATGCAATAAGAAATTAATTTATTAAAAGACTCCTTACTGAACAATGGCAGTATATGGGGAAATTCAGTTTGTACCATACTTAAATAATCACAAATCATTATATATAACTTTTCTGTCTACTTCAATAGCTTGCACATTGTATACGTGGCAAGTCGGGACTTTGGACATATAGTATGCTTAGTATACCTTAGAATACTTCTGACTGCTTGTCAACGCCCACATTTTACTTCTTTAGAAATGTCAAGATATTTTTCATTTACCCTCAATAAAAACTTGCAAACCAAAAAATAGAACCTTTCTATTGACTGTAACGATACTTTGCAGCTAGCAGGTGGAGTTAGTGGCTACTACTGAATATCATAGCAGTACAAAGACGAGGAGAAATGTCAGGTTATCTAAGGTGTAGATAAATAACGAACTGTAATTTTGACGCTGCATTTTGAGCTTGAAGTCAAGTTAAATAGCAGGAACTACAAAGAATATGAAAACGAACCAGACAAGTTGAGAATAAAAAAAAACAAAAGCAGAAAAATATGAAAAATGGATTTCCAAATAAGCGGTAATGATATCCGATGCAGAACAGGTGGTACGCATTTGGATTTAGTACATGAGAGAAATCTGCATTTGTTAAAAAAAAACACATGGATCCAATAAAAGACACTATGTGTGATTTAGAAAGTCCAAAAGCCGAATCCTTTGGGATCTCGAGCCAGATAGAAAGGAAGGAGCCATAAGGCCAAAGTCTTCATAAACCTTTTCCCAGAGCATCACAGCCTAAGGTCGGGCGGTTTCCTTAAAAGTCCCTCCTGGTTTTAAAGAACTGCAAGGGGCCCATATAACAGCTAGTGTTCAGGCCCCAGTCATGCACATTTCACACACATATGCACTAGAGCAGGGATTCCCATCCCTCTGTTTGTGGAACACTGGGCTTCGGTGAGCTGAGTTTGGCCGATTTCTAGAAATACATCATATATTTTCAAGCCACGCCTTCTTTTTTTTTTTTTTTTTTTTACAACTCCTGATGTTCTGATCACATCTGAAAAAATGGAAACAGCCGAGCTTATTAAATTTGGCCTGGGCCCAACCCCCTTTCCCAAGTTTTACTGCCCGTAGGGGGGGGGGGGGGGGGGGG
>JAODUD010000019.1:19521305-19543762 GCA_026784285.1 Stomatorhinus walkeri | reverse complement strand
TGCCATTAGACCCCCCCCCCCCCCCCCTCCAGCCCATGTTTTTTTTCCAGAATGTATGCCAGTCTATACTCATTCAAAAGTTGGGAACCTCAGTACTGGAATAATGTCGTATCTCTGTAGATAAAAGTTGCAAACAAAATAGCTAGAAGGCCACGCTTCTGTGCAACTTTGCCAGGAAGCACAGCAGCTTTTTGTGGGTTGACCTGAAGTAAGTGAACTCAAAAAATCTGGGCCCTAAAATTTGCGTCAGAATTCTACGCTAGATAGAACTGGTTTTTAAGTTATCTCTTCCTTAAAAAAGATTGTGATTTGTTTTATCTGTATTTCACAGGTGACTTTCATTTTGTAGTAAAACACGATAGATTGTAAGTCACTGCCAGATAAGAAATTTCTTAGTTCTTCTGAAACCACGTTTTGAATATCATGGGAAGTAACTGCATTAGAGGAATGTGGGAACTGGAGCCTGGACAAATTATTCATTTTTCACTGGGTATCGAAGGGAATGCAGCGTCATGTTAATTTTCCGCAGGTCGTGCGACTTTGCGACGCTGTCAGCTTTCAGTTAATGGGGCACATAACAGGATGAAACGTGAGGAGATCCCTTACTCTTAAGTGAATTCTGATGAAAGGGGGGAACACAACACTGAGAGATTGGGACCTTTTGAAGTTGGGAATTGAATGGATCTAGGTTTCAAGTGCGTATGAATACATTTGGGGGAGGGGGGGTATATTCAAATAACACAGTATCGCAGGGCTATAAGTGCAGGTTGAACAGAAGTCTCACAAAGACATAACAAGGGTACAGGCTGGATGTAAGGTACAGTAACAGGTGCGAGGTGTACCCTCTTGACAGGTGATGGACAGGTCATGAACAGCCATTGATTAACGGGGCCTGCTTTGACTCGTGCGCCATTGTTTAGCTAGCTTTCATTGACGATGAAAGGATTCGGTAAAAGGGGAACTGGGATGAGACGGTTGATATTACTTACTGCCTGGACTGTGCCGGTGGCCAAAAAGGTCTAAGAAAGACTGGATGTTTTCCACGGCACTGGTGGCTTTGCTCGTCTGCAAACAGCAGGGCCATCACCCAAGCCCTTCCTACGGATCTCTGCAGGTCGCGCCAATCAGGTCGCAAGCAATCTGGGAAGCAGAGGCCGAAGAAGGAGGCTCAGGTTGCCAACGAACATTAATAATCTGCTTCCAGAAAGATTACTTGTGACTAATGAATTATCTATGACATGTACAACACCGGACTCCACCTGTGCGTTACCTTCTTCGAATGGCCTGAGGTTACTCAGGGACCCAGGCTAGCTTAGATCTGGCTCATGCCACGACTGCGGCTCAGGATCGAGGCTTGCAGATCATTCAAGGCCAGTCCGCACGCTGTGCGGAATCGTTTACTGATTATCGACATTATAATGCTAGTAAACTTAAATTTAACACATATGATGTCAGCGGCAGGTCTGCTGCCAAAAAAAACGCTGTGTTAATGACAGAGGTCAGAGTTCAAAGACAGTGGCCAGCCTCATTAAAGCTAACAGGAAGGCCACAAGCGCAGAAATAACAACTTGGTACAATAAAGGAGTGCAAGAATACTGCTCGGCACTTCTCAATCTTTGAAGTGGTTATAGAACCAAAAGGGGATCCTACTTGGTGCAATGGAGAGATACCTTATAAATACCCCATGAATATATGCAGTATATATGTTTTAAAATGGACATATATGCATACATTTAATGGAATGGAATATGTATGAGATTGTCATCCTGCCCAGGATGTACCCTGACCTTGTGCCCTGCGCTGCCTGGGATTGACTCCAGGACCCCCGTCACCTTGATCAGGATGAGCAGCTGTATGGATGGATGGCAACGAATATGCAGGAAACTGGGTGTGTGCCATAGTTCACCTACAGACCTTCCTGATTTTGCTGTTTATTTTCCCTTTGACCTGCCCTATTTATTTTTGGCTAGTCTTCCTCATTTTCAGTGCCGTAGTAGTTTTTATATGAATGTGTATGGCTTATAACTCCCCAAATAGTTTGTCATTTTCGCATTCTTCCACTCGCGTTTCCCGCTGCCCAGCACACCTCTGTAATTAGCATAGCGTCTTGCCGTTCTGCTTTCGCGACTCCAATGGTGTCTGAGTAACCGAGGCTAACGCTGCCTCTCCCCCCTGATACCGGGAAGTTCACTGCACTGTGTGGCAGCATCAGCCACCCTACACTTGCTGTTCGGAGCTTCACCACGGCGACAAAGCCGCGGCGTTTTGCTGTTCTGTGTACCGTATGGATGCTCCCACGAAAACACTTATCATTCCTAACCGAAACAGCGCGACTGAATAACAAAGGCATAGACTTCTGTATGGTGTTACTGGTCGATTCTCTCCCGCTGCACTGACAAGGCCTGTAAACCCAGTAATTTGTTTGCTTAATGAGAACCTTTATTCAAAACAACCTACATGCTTACAGTTGTATAGTTTGTACCAGGTTTCAGGTTCAGATCTTAGTGCGTGTCTCCAGACTTCATCTGATGGGAGTGTAAAGTGGAGTAGGACACAGCTTCCTGATCGAGTTACTTTTTCAGTTTGGATGGGGGGGAGGGTTACCAGCCCAATCCGGCATGAAAGGGGTCAGAAATACCCAAAGCCCGGGATTGCATACGATAAACACAAAATTATTGCTAAACAACCAAGCGTAGCAGCTTCTGAAATTCGGCTTCTGCATATTGCAACCTCATAATATTGAACTGAAACAGGGGTACAACCTTTGCAGTTTTAGCACTCTGCAATGCATTTTGGGAATGGTGTCTACAATTTAATAGTCTGTCCACTAGCTGCCTGTTTGTTTATTGCCATAAAACAGTTTTATATTACTTTTCATACTGAGTTGTTTTATTAGACACAGAAACATTACAATATGTTTAAAACGGAATTTTCTTCTTAAGATTGTAGTGTGTCACATGGTGTAGAACTTTCAATGAAACTAAAGAGTCACACAGGATGTCTGTCACCTGACCACACATTTGGGTCCAAAGCAATTGTAAGTCATTATACTCTGTCTCGCAGAGTGCAGTTCATCAGTGCCGTTACTAATGTGGAAAACCCAGAACAACAGTACCGGGAATGTCTGACAGCGAGTGTGTCACTGTTCTGCACGAATTCCGAGAACACGGAAATCAGCGTAGCTTCAGGTAACTGGCCGTGTGAGAGCTGAGTTAACGCCATTGATTTTTTCTTATTTAGTCAGCTGCGAGAAAATAACGAAATGAGCTCTGACGTAATTAAGCCGAGATTTCATGTCAAGGGAAATAAACAAATCACCGAGGACATAAAACTTCATGAGTGAGCTGGGCAAACTAGACACCGACCCTACGACATACTGCAGCACCAGAGAAGACGGCACTGGAATTACCGTATTGTGTATAAAATACGGGCCTGCGGGGCACAGCGTATCCCTAGCCTTCGGCACATGTGCGCACCTTGTCACTGCCATCCCGTCCCATCCATGGCGTGCCTGTTTCTCCTTTCTTTCCGGAAGGCAGTGCTGCTCCAGTTACAGTACATCCCATGGTACCTTTCCTTCGACATCGAACCTTGCTCCGTATGTTGGTTTTGTGCTCATCTGATTAAACAGAGCGAGGCTAAAACTACCTGCCACCGTAACTTAGCTTGTGCCTGTATCTGGAGCACGGAAGTATGATTTAAGGCACAGTTGGCCAAACTGCAGTAACATAATTCTAACACCATCCATCCATCCATCCATCCATACCTGCTTGTCCTATGCTGGGTCATGAGGTCCCGGGAGCTATGGGTGCAAGGCAGGAACAACCTGGAACAAGGGACCACCCCATTCCAGATAACATAATCTGGTTTCCTGGAATTGCATAAAGACTTAAAATACGTATGTCCTTTGAATCAATAAATATGGCCATACTTTTATGTATGTGGTATTTCTGTATTTTACAGTAAAAGATACATGTCTACTGACCTATGTGGCTTTAAGTAAATATGATTGATTTGTCTTGCACTGGTGTTAGTTAATGGGCCTTTACAATGCATTTCATTGCGGGGGGGGTGGGTAAAATTCCACTTCTGACACATCACTTACGCCAATAATATTCTGGGGGGAGGAGCTCGATAAACATACAGACACTTTTCAGTGTAAGTCCAGTGACAGGAATATCAGGGAACCCGCGTCAGACTACTTAGCATTTAATAATGAGTGGAACATGCAGGCCTTGGTGGCCTTGTCACTGTGTGAGCTGTGACGCCGCTCTGTGTGTGTGTGTGTGTTTGTGTGTGTGTGTGGGCGGGCAGGCGGGCGAGGGGTTGATCCGGCTTTTATGGATGCCGGCGCTGCCCCCGCTGGTCTGGCCCGGGCAAACCCCGCTCTACCTGGCAGGGTGCCACATGTCGGGCTCCTGCTCACACGTTGTTCCCGCACGTGCTTCATTCAGAAGGGGTCTGAATGGCCCCGTGTCCTGAATGGCCAGTGGGGAGGGACTGCAACGATGCTCCACACTTCAGCGTCAGAACGGAGGGAGCGCAGCTCCTGCCGGGGAGACCATACCGACGATTATGTAGGATTTGGGAGTCCGGCTTCACTTACCTCACAATGTTGTGCTACTAATCGTGGTTAGATTTGAAAAGCCCATTCTTAGACATCTTAGGTGTTGCCTTTCTCTTTATTTCAACCTTCAGAAATGCTTAAAAAAACACAAACAAAAAAAAAAAACTGCACACAGAGGACAAAATGTGCTGTGAGCCTTAACAATGCAGCAGGGAAGAATGTAATGATTAAGGACATGGGATCTTAAACTGAAGGATTCTGGTTCAAAGCTGCTCTTGTACCCTTGAGAAATTAACTTGCTATAGCCTGATTTTTTTCCGATAAAATACACCACAGCCTAAACAGGTTTTTGTGGGCAAACCTGACCTGTAGGGGTGGCATGCTGCTCCGTGGGTTGGGGTGGTTCGTCTATTATCAGAAGGTCACTGGTTCAAATCCCAGGGTCAGCCAAGTGATTTCACTGCCCTTAACCCCAATTGCTCAAGGCACAGTCTGACCCTGCCTTCTCACTGGTGTGCCACTTTGGATAAAAAAACATCTGGTAAATAAATACAAGTTGGCCCAGTAATGTTATATATGAAGGAAGTAAACTGCCCTGGGTTTTTGGGAAGCATCTTGAGCAGGTCGCACCACGGCCACACATTCCCGTTCTTTCAGGCAGATCCATAGTTATTCCCAAGCCAGCTGGGAGACATAATTTTCCCGAGGGCCTCTGCCCCGTGGGACCTACCAGGAACATCTTTACCCACCTTCCATTCATTATTGAACAGGCATGCCAACCATATCACCCCCGCCAAAATCCAAAAACCTCTCTGAAAGACTTCCCACTGTGAGAACCACCACAGCAACTTCAGCTACGGTGATAGGCTCTGATCCCATAGAAGTTTCCAACCCTGCCTCCTGGTGGGCAGACATATCCACTGGTTTTAGGAGTCCCTCAGACGGTGATTCCACTCAATAATGTCCTCAGAATTAGACTGCTGAGGATGCAGTACCTACAGTTGAAGAAATTGCCGGAACCTTGCTCCTAGGAGCAAACACTTGTCTCCGGCAAGGTCTCCCCACCCCTCCCACTGACTCCCATCTGGTGTAAGACACGGGAGCATCCAAAGCCAGTTAAAACTCGACTCAGGAGCACCTTCTTCTCAGCGGTTGTTAGAAAGCTCAACACCTTTCTGTCCTCCTCCCTGCCTGCTCGAAGCTGAAATGGAGCAGTTTCTCTCCCCTGCTGCTACTGGTCACCTTATTGTTGTTCATTTTTGTTAACGGCAGTTAGTCTATGCACATTTACCACTGATATCTATGTATGCTGCACTGTGGTGCTGGGAGGAAGCTATTGTGTGCCATAGAATGTGTATAATGTTGATAAAGCCCCACTTTACGTGAATTGACTTGAGTTGGGTAGCACTTCCACACCCTGGCTAAACAGAGTCCGTGTAACCCCTCTCATCTTCCTCCTGAGGCTTCAAACATCTGAGCCACCTGATAGTCTCTCCCCATGGCCTTATCTGTCAGATAACAATCCCCCACTTGGGTTCACATCCGGTAGGCCATTCTTACCAGTCACGCCCCTCCAGGTATCGCCATTGTTCTGCTTGTGAACTGAAGTCTCCCAGTAGGACCACAAAGTCCATAGTGGGAATGTTTCAGGCACCTCGCCCAGTTTCCCAAAGAATGCTGGGTATTCTGAATTGCTGTTTGCTGCCTGTGCACAGACAACAGTCGGAGTACATGTATAAATGTCATAGGACTGTCCTACAGCTTCTTAGGCAGACCTGTATTATTTGTACCATTCTTTCAATTACTGTCCGATTAAAATCAAGCAAATCAGGGCCTATTTCAACAAAGTTGCATAGTGAGATCTAAATTCAGAATATCATATTTCACAAGGCACATTTAACAAGTGACTCATAGCCAGATAAATTACCAAGGCAACAAATCCAAATGAACTAATCTGCTAACTCAAGTCATAGTGTGGTCTATAAAACAGAGGCTACACATAGTGAAATTGGAAAGTAAAATGAGTGAAATGTATGAAATGTGAAAAGTATCCTATTTATAATAGGGGACCACCAGGAATGAGTCAATTTCTAGTGATGAGACTCTTTTTGGAGTCATGTTCTTTTTTTATTTAATATCCCCTGCTGCTCAGTACTATAATTTTTACCTTCTCACATTTGTATAATAATTTCAACAAAGTATAATATATATTAAGCAGTTTATGGGTAACATCACTAATGTATAACAAAATTCATTTAGACATGTTCCTAAATCATTTTCATTACAATCTGGCACATACACCATAAGTAACTGCCAACTCATCTAGCGTTTCCAAGAATAATACATCCTTCCACTCCACAACAGCCATGGGGTGTGCTGCCTTTTAATCTGATCCAGCTCTTAATTGCTTCATTGAAGTATTTATTTGGAAGTTCTCTCACTGTGTGTTTCAGGTGTAAATCTGGCTCAGATTTTCTCTGAAATCTGTAAGATTTCTGTTTTCATATTAGGCTTTATAGTCTAAAACCCACAAAGAAATGAAATACTTCAGTAAAGCGGAATATACATTAAGCTAACTATTTCAATTAACAAAGGTAACTACCTAAATTTCTGAGCACATTTTGATATGAATTTATATATCACAATCAATCTAATTTCCTGTATTAAGTACAGAAATATATAAAAATGAACAGTCACATGTTTGTACAGTCTTACATCTTGCCTAGAGACAATTCCAGGCAATGCAGGGGTGCAACCTGTACCGGATGCCAGTATTTATACAATATTATGGAAAATATGACCATATATTAAAATATTTATACAGTATCAAAATAATACTTATGTATGCATATATATGAATATGATGTATACACATATAAATATGCATTATATGGTTCAAATGTATACTTATACAAAATTAGGAGCTGCATATAATGGATTGGTTTTTGAAATGTGATGTAATATGTCACATGATCTACCAAATGTTATGAAAAAAAAACAAAACAAAAGTGTTATGTTGGGATTGCACCCAGACAAGAGTCTCCATGCCACGCAAGAGCTGAGAAGCTAATGTAACATTTTGTAAATTAACTTAAATGTGATGAAATTAGAAGCCAAACAAAACATTCTTTGAAAATCAATTGAGTTCCTCCAGTTTTGTTCCCTCACGCCCAAAACCAAAATTACCCCATTTTGTAGAAATCAATGCACCTTTATGGCTGCATGTCTCAGACAACATATTCATTTTCTGTTCGTCTTGGCAGGAGCCAGAATGTAGCCTTGGCCACAACTATGATCCATATCCCAGCTGAATCTAGATATCATTCCAGCCATAACAAATGCATATGTGAGGAAAAAACAGCTGTAGGAGTGTTTATCAACCCTTCAGATTTCAATATTATGAGAATTTAGCGGAACTGCACTGGGGACATGAAGAGAGTGTAATTAATAATTAAGTTTGTACTATTTATTGCAGGCTAGCTCTTATTTCATGTTGAATGAGGCATATTTGGAAATTAAAATAATTTTCATCCTTTATACGAAGAGAAGGCAAAAAGTACAAGGATGTCATTGAAATTAAATCTTCACCAAAATGTATTGACATTCTGTCTCAATAAACAACAAAAATGCAGTGGAAATTTGAATTTTAAATGTGAAGCATGTAAATATCCCTTTACTCTCATCACACATCATACACGCCCTAGTGCACAACGCTGATCACCCAGTAATAACTTAGGCACGATGTCCGTGAAGCTCTATGTATAGCGTCTGCTCAAAACGTCAAAGTCATTCCAAAACCTGGAAACCATGTTATTGCTAACTAAGAACACTGTTTCCTAGACTACAGAGTACATTAGACCTGGAAACTGGACATATCTGTTTCAGATTTCTGATGTTTCTTCATGAGGAAATAAAATCCCTCCATGCCAGCATTTATATTGTGTTGAAATGTGGAGATGTTAATGTCATAAATGTTTTTAAAACATTTATAACTACTGACAATAAATCACTTTGCAGCTGCTGGATAGCATATATTACACCTGATAATACCCCTGGAGCACTGAAGTGAGCAGGCTTCTGATTACTGCAGCTTCTATAACTGGATATGTTGCTTAGGAAGCAATACAGTGACAACAGGATTTTTGGATGGAAAACAGGTCAAAAACAGGCCGGAACATCATACCTTTAGTGGGTTTGAAGGTAATAGTTGCAAGTAGTTATAGCATTAATCCAGTATGCAGTAGACCAGACATACATTAACGTTTCTCTTCAAATCTATGCACTTTAGCATTTGTCTGATAAACAAAGTCAATATAGGGGCGGCGCAGTGGTGCGGTTTTTAGCACAGTTGCCTTGCACCTCCTGAGCTGCATGTGTGCGGAGTTTGCACATTCTCCCTGTGTAACCGTGGGGTTTCCTCCGGATTCTCCCCCACGGTCCAAAAGCAGGATAAGGTGAGTTTGAGTTGCCAGCTTATCCATAGGTGTGAATGGTCGGAGCTCCCTGCGGTGGCTTGGCGCCCCGTCCTGGGTTATTCCCTGCCTTGCGCCCAGTATATCCGGGCTAAGCTCCAAACTCCCATGACCCTCTATAGGACTAGGGGCACACAAGACGAACGAATGAGCAGATGCCAGGATAGATCATACACCTAGCAATGTCGTCAGTATTTTTAAACATTCCTCGTCTTTGTCAATTAATGTACGTATGGCCATTTTCTTTGATTTCACAGTGCAATAGTCACTGAATCAGAGCCTTGTAAGGTGGCCTGACTTAAGCAACTGTAATTACATGCCATGCATCAGAGATGTATAACCCATAATATATGCGGAGCAGAAGCTTGCTTTATTTATGCAGTAAAAGCAAACTTTTCAACATTAGCTTTTTATCAAGATAATTAACGATACCCTCGCTGGTCCCACTGGTCACTCTTTGTCCCTTGGTTGTTAAATTTTTATTCCATTTTAAATCAGACATCTTAACTTAATTGAAATATCTTGTTGCAGTATTATTCGATGGAACATTTAACATTTGTTTTTCTTTTTCGTATTAAGCTTTTATTCCAAAAAAAAACTACACATATCTAAAAAAAAAAAAATAACAAAAGAGAACAGATAGAAAAGAGAAACAAAGAGAGGTAGCTGAGGAAATGGCGACCATTTCATTGCAAATAATTTTGTCTTGCCAGACCATATTAAATTTCCCCTTTCTGTGTGAAGTTTATCATTCTTCTTTTGATCTATTATAGAAGGGTGGGAAGTTTAAATTGAATAGTGTACTTGTCTCACTAGCAAGAATACAAACTGCCAGCAGAGATGCTGAGAGACAGAATATTAATGGATTATAGACTGCATGTGCTTTTGTGTTTTGAGTGTGTTGTACCATTTGCAAATTAGTAATACACCGGTCGGTGCAATGGCAGATACACAATTTTGAACTATTGTTACAGAGACAAAAGCAGTTATGTATAATTGCACAGGAAAGACTATTAATCTATTCTACTGTGCTGGGATTTTTTTTATCGAAGTAGTGATTAGTGTCAAAGTTAATGGCAGTAATTATTTACAGTTATTCTCTTATTTGTACTATTGAATTTGCTAATGATTGATCTGGATTTTTTTTATTTTTAATGGGCAGTTTCAATATCCTTTCTTTTGGGGTACCCACACACTAATCATTGGCGTATACTGCGCTGTAATTTATAACAAAATCAGGATAAAGACACGTATTAGTTTATAATAAGATATTCCTTTTACTATAGTATTGTTATAATTTTCACTCAAAATGATCCCTTTTGTTTATCTAACATAAGTAATTTTGTTTCCCTAAAATACATTATTTAAGGTTTAACATCTAAGCAATGCATCTGAATATTTAAAACATGTGAAGGTTATTGACTGTGCCCTCTGAGTGTGATTTGGACAAGTTCATAAAAGAGCTAGTTATTAAACAAGATTAATTTCTTTAAGAACTTTCTGATAATGTTTGCAGATTATGTTTTGCCCATGTGTATCACTGATATCAATGATTACATAATGAGATACATCACTTCACATAACAGTATGAGATAATATTGCACATAATGATACATAAAGTGCAAAATCCACATGGATTTTAATGGGAAAAAGACCGTTAATGTAAATGTTTGAATACAAAACGATTCTTTCAAACCGAATTTAACACTTATTTGCTCAGACTACAGTTTCACCTTGTCACAGAGTATTGAGATTGCCATGTTGCTTGGAGAGAAGTATCTATATGTCTGGTCCTTCCAAGAATGAAATCTGGATGTAATTCTAACAATGTCAGAGCACAGAAGACTTAACACATTTAGAAGATCCCACACACAGGCTAATCCCGCGGGGGATCATTTTAATACCAAAGGATTATGGGCACAAGAGAGCCAGCAGAAAGTGTTATGACGTTTTATTTTCAAATATCTGTTTTGTGATACAATTTAATATTTGCATATGTTCATTTTCAATGCAAGCTCAGGAACGAACCAAATCCATGTATTGAATGACTAGTCAGTAACATATAACATGTAACAGAATTAGACAGCACAAAAGAGGACAAAGACGCCATACGTAGGCATAAGGCTAGGTATTGGAGAGCTAATGATTTACAATAGAAATGGAAGATATTCATTACAAGATGCTGCTTCATGGGTTAAAGCTCATAACTTTTCACAAATGTGATTTTATTTCTTTGTGTAGGCTTGACAAATCCTACGTACATGGATTTTGATGAAATTTCTTGTAGCTCCCACCTGTGGAAGGTACTATGAGTATAGCTTGTGAGTGAAAAAGTGGAACCTTTAAATGGAGCTGTGAAAACTGTGTAAGTTGACAAGGATACGGGATGTTACTGGCTGTGCGCTTTTTCCCTTGACAAATCCGAGATCTGTCTGAATCATGTGTGAAAAGTTCCACAAACAATCTACACTGGGAGGTTGAGTGGCTATTGTATGTCTCGCTATAAACCAAACAATAAAGAACAGATGTTCGGAAAGCTAAGCCAACATAGAAAAAACATTAATGATTAACTGTTAAGTCAATGAAGCAGGTATCTTCTCGCTGATATGGTCACTTGTTAATGTTTTGGTAATACACGGCCAGTCAGATTTTAGACATTAATACCTTATGGTTAAAAAAACAATAGCTGAGGCTCATGTTGTTATCATTGAAGAACCATCTAAAGTGCTTTAGCTTTTTCCTGAATCTAAATTCAAAGTCACAATGAGCATATTCTCATCAGTGATCACACAGTACTTATAACTTACAGCTTATAACACAATTGACCTCTGTAAATATTTAGCTACCACATTGTAATGAATTTCTTGGGTCACATCTACTTTGAAAACACTACATGTAAACATTTTTTTCATATGCACATATAGGCAGGTGATATACTTATGAAAAGATACAAAAAATAAAAATATTTTTCATGGAACTATTTAAATCCATTGTCGTCCTGTTGTGAACTGCTGTTGCAATGCTGAATGTTTGGAATTCATTAAAAAGATATATTAGTCACATCTGCTAAGAAAACAAATAAAATTAATAAAATTTAAAAATGTTTATTCAATTTCATGCAATTTTTGACATCATCATCATCATCATCATTTTCTCCCCGCTTTCCCTGGTGAGGGTCGTGGCGACATCATGCTGAGCAGGTCAGACTAGGCCTCTTTTTCCGTGGCTCGCTCTGTGGGACCCCTCAAGGTTCCCAGGCCATTGGGAAATCTAATCCATCCTGTGTATCCTGGGTCTTCCCTCTGGCCTCCATGCAGTAGGGTGTGTCTGGAACAGCTCCCCCGAGAGCCGGCCAGGTGGCATCCATATATGTTGCCCGAGGCACCTCAGCTGTCGCCTCTCTTCTGCTTTAATTTGTGAGTTCCCTTGATGAACAGGTCTGTAGGGAGAGGCCAGAAAAACTCTAATCCAAAAAAGGACCCCCAGTGATATATACTAAGAAGAGTGAGTGCTCCTGGCTGGAACAGGGTCAGCGGGACGCAGCACTGAATCCAGGCCTCCGGATCGTGTTCAGTGGTTAGAACCTGGTGGCAGAGCCACCGACACAATGCTACGCAGAGCTGTCTTGTGGGATCACCACACATAAGAAGAAAGGTGATGTTTAGGTGCAGTTCCATTTGGGTGGCAAACACGAGCGGAGACTGATTGTGCTGGATGAAAATGCAGCTTGTAGCAAAGTACCCTACCCTGTGCCCTGTGCCCTGTGATGGACAGGCATCCCATCCAGGGTGTCCCCTACCCTGTGCCCTGTGATGGACTGGCATCCCATCCAGGGTGTCCCCTACCCTGTGCCCTGTGCCCTGTGCCCTGTGCCCTGTGATGGACTGGCATCCCATCCAGGGTGTCCCCTACCCTGTGCCCTGTGATGGACTGGCATCCCTTCCAGGGTGTCCCCTACCCTGTGCCCTGCGATTGACTGGCCCCCCATCTAGTGTTGCTCCCCATCTTGCTGCCTGGGAGAGACTCCAGGCCTCCCATCACCCTGTACTGAATGAAGCACTGGAAAGATGACTGAAGAACATACGCTTACGATAAAAATGACCTCTACTTCCTATTTTTTGCCTTAATGTGTTTTCTGGCTTAATGTGTTAAAGCAAGAAATAATCTGTGATGGGTTGACGTCCCGTCCTGCGTTATTCCCTGTCTTGGGGGAGAGGCTGAAGACCCCCGTGACCCCACATAGTACAATCAGGTACAGTAAAAGGATGGATGGACCATGAAATAACAAATAAACCAAATTAATATAAATGCATTTAGACCAATCAATCTCCCTTTTTTTTAAATGTGCACAAACGTCCTCGGTCCTCCTGCCTGGCATAATTTTTTTTTAGCATAGGACATTGTGAATGTGGCCATTTAAAATTTGTTATGGGAAAACGGCAAACCCTGGCCAGGATGTCCATTCGCGAGTCTTGTGAAAGCAGGATGACACTGTGATAGCACAGAATGGGAGGAGAAGGCGCTTTATTGTTTCTCACTATTGTACTGTTCACCTGGGGCATGCGTGAGCACGAACTCCCAGTTGGCATGACATCACAAGTTGTGAGAAGTTTGGACCGGGTTCAGTTTTTGAGCTATTTTCCGCACAGCTGCACCACTACTTAATACGGCTTGTTTTTTTTTTTCCTTACAATTGCGGATTTTGACCGGAGTTAGCTTTTAAAGAGCAACACCTGCCACACTCATTTCCAACTCTCCGTTGGCCAATTTGGCTAGGCCGCCCCAGTATCGCTGCGATGGGACAGGGTGGGGGGAGCTCTCCATCTTGGCTACTATTCTTCCGCCTGGATGCTGGCATGGCCGGGTACCTGGAATGCTACGCGAGAGATGCGGGGAGGAAGGGTTTGCATCAGCTGGGTGTCCGGGTGTGTGTTTCTGACCCTCAAAGATAAACTTGTAGGGTTTGAGCTTATAACTTTTCATAACTGTGATTTTACTTATTTTTCACGTAACAAACCCAGATAAACAATTGCACACAGAGAAATTTGCATATTAATTAAAGAAGGGAACAAAATAATAATAATAATAATAATAATACCAAAGAGAAGAAGAAGGAGACAATTATGATGGATATACATATACAAGAGGATGCTATTGGCTATCTTGTATTTTTCAGGGGGGGGGGGGCTTCACATTAGTGTTTATTTCCTAAGTGACCACTTTCCTCTCATGGTTAGTAACCTCTTATTATATCATTTATTATCAGTTCATTATCTTGTCCTCCAGTCCTAAATATTTGTAATAAAGGATTTCATCATGCCGCCAGCTTGGAGAGTGTATTTTGCGAACTCAACATTAATCACTTCACGGCCGGTCACCTGTCTGTGCGCGCTGGTTTTCATTCAGGAACCTCATTCTTGCTTAAACTCAAACTGAACGCTTATCTGTATTCATCGCGATGGACTAATGGCACATGACTGGGCTTGGCTGACTTCACGTTGCCATGGTGATTGATCACCAGCCACATGACAGCTTAAGCGGCAGTTAATAAGGCCCAGCTGGTCCTACAATGTAATTAGTCCAATGGGGGCCAGCTGGGTGAATTTTGAAAAGGAAATTGAGGACTTAGGGAACTCCCTCCTTGTATATAGGCTTTCCATCGGGAGGGGGTTAGGTTTCTATGCCTCCAGTTTGAATTTGAATAGACTGTGTTTGAATTTAGTGTCAGTTTTGTAGTTATTTTTGAGTAAAACGTATTTTCGCCATTAAAAATGGCCTTGACCCAGTTTTATGTGTTTTTTTTTCTAGCAATTTTTTTTTTTTTGGTTTTTGTCGCCCTGCTGTCTTGTGCTACTGTTCTGTCCATATGGCAACCCTCACCCTGTGACCTGCCAAATTAGCAAATGTTTTTGTAAACTGGCACGCTAACTACCTATCTGACACTGTTATAAATTCACCTACTGCATGTTGGTAATTATGCAGCTATGTACCTGGCTACTGTCAAGCCTAACTGTAACTCCAAATTAACCACTTCTCTACTACTTGAGTTGGGAAAATGTCGAATTTTTCTGAATGCTTCTTTGCCTGCTGTCAGGATTTCTGAAATTGCATAATACTAACACTGCCAGCGAGTGTCTAGACATAATCATTTATTTGCGAGGCAATGCTGCAGTAGCGATATTACTTTCTTGGCATAATCAATTCCTCCACCATGCTGCTGTGTTTGTGAGAAGCTCTGATAACTCACGGCCTTTAATTAGTTTAGCCGGTAGCTAATGAAATGACAAAAAGAGCATTCTGTGTAATTAATGTGGCTTAGTGAAGCAAGTGTGCTTTGTGGTGAAGTTGCATAGGAGATGATATTAAAGGAGTTTTATAAGAGGATATTTGCATCCACAGCAAATCGGTGGAATTCCTTTTCACAGCATCTTTATTCACGTACTTCAGATTAAGTGCCTTATAAGTGCAGCAACATGGTTTCTAAATCCTCTGTTGCTACTGGTATGTAACCATGATCTTACCTGTCGCTTTCTAGTTGTACTATACTTGCCCGTTTGTGTTCATAGGAACTGTAATAAACCATATTTTCAGTCTCCATAACTGCTTATAAAGTGCAGAGTCACAGTGAGCCCACCCCAGGAAGTGCAGTGTGTGAGGCGGGGAGGGGGAGGGGGAAACACTGCAAGCCTGGCCCCCGCCAGCCCATCGCGCAGTGCATCTCTCGCACACTCTCACAGCGTAGCCTATTTGCACATTTTGTGCCATATCTATTTACAAAGTAAATTAAACAAAAGTAATTTGCTTCTCGTTCTGCATTTCTGTAACAAAACTTGTTAAATCCTTGCCAACGTGATGGATGTTTGTAATGCTTTTCCGCTTCTGAGTTTCTCGATTCTTCCGTTTGACACTGGCTCACACTGTGGCAGCCTCTGGAATTGTCTATTTATGAGGGTAATGAGAACTTGGGAAAGACTTTCTGGTCACTGATAACCTCAGACTAAACCGGCCGCCTTATGAGGTGAGGGACTTAATATCTCGCAGTCAATCAGCTTCCTCGGCTTCAAGTGCGAGTGTTTAATTACAGAAATCAATTATTTACTGGCTCCCTTTCAGTGCCCCCCCAGGACTAAAACAATGTCAGGTTTGGGAAAACAAAAATAACAGCAGTGAGGCTGGAGAGGGGACCCGTGTTGCGTTTGGCAGACCTCGATCTACAGGTTCGGCGTGGCCTCATTCCACAGCACATGTACACATACGCTCACATGTTTACTGACCAGAAACCACAGGTGAACTGTAATTACCAGATGTGCTCTCAGCCCTACTGACTGACTTGACATGACATGTACGTTATCTAAAAGAAAAATCTAAACATCACAAATCTGTACTGCCAAGTTTTGTATAAACGTCATCAAGCATTAATTTAACATGCATATATGAAGTTAACAGAATTATAATGCACAAGTTTTTTCCATAGACTTCAAATAGTTATTTAGAACTAATTTAGATGGTAAATACTATTTATTTGACTCCTTTTTTATAATATATTTATATTTGTATATTAATATCCCAAAACACATGCAAATGAGGATAAATTGTAAAATAAATACATTTACATAAAAGTAATGCAAGAGCAGGAGTAGACAGGCTAATTTAGATTTATACATCATTGTGGTCGGTTGTTGTACCTTTGGTTACCTTTGAATTGGGTTCACGGTGGCTGCAAACGCACAACAAAATAACTTAGGATAATAACTGCCGGCTTCCATGTGCACCAATGAATTATTCACAAGGATAAACACAACACCTAAAACATCAGACTTATCTCATTGTAATGTGATTTTAATGGGGAAAGACTGCGAGACATAAGTCATGTCTACTTTTAAAAAGCAACCTGTTGCTACAGAATGTAGTTTAATAATAAAGTCATAGTTGATTTAATTCATGCTGTTAAATTGAAAGAAAAAAAACAATACAAGAAAATAATTGACATAAATTTTCAAATCAGTCAGACTTTCTATTATAACACAACAATGTATCAATGTTAGAATGTTACCAAAATCAATATTGAATTTTTAAAAATCTTCTGATTATCTGCTTTTTGGTTCTGATACTGATACTGGTATTTGAGAAGACAAGTGAATTGCAGTACATATGCAATTT
Organism: Stomatorhinus walkeri; assembly: GCA_026784285.1. Lineage (NCBI taxonomy): Eukaryota > Metazoa > Chordata > Actinopteri > Osteoglossiformes > Mormyridae > Stomatorhinus > Stomatorhinus walkeri. The sequence goes on along the minus strand of JAODUD010000019.1, from coordinate 19,526,563 downwards.
GATAATTATTAGTTAAAAATATAGGTCCTCTAATGAGACAGATCATCTGGCATCCGACCATCGGACATGCATGAAAAGCTAAATCATTAATTCGTAATACAGCCTCTAAAATATTCATTTCTAAATACAGTGTTGATTTCAGTGTTGATTTCAGTGTTGTCGGTTTCTGTGTCATGCATTATGCCATGAAGAATAGCGATGCTAAAATCAGATTAAGAAACAAAACAAATACAGAATGATCAGGGAAATTGTGTCTTAACGTGTATTTAACATATGGCCCAGGGACATGTTTAATTACATTGTGTCACAATCCCCTCAACCGAACATTAACACAATTAAAGTTTAATTAAATAAAACTAGGCTGTCACATAAGCAGCCACGCAAAAATTGAAATATTTAAACACAGAAATCCTAACACATGTAGTTATTAATGTAGATTATCTAGTGTATGTTGAGGTTTGACGTTCTGCTGTAATTGTTGGCACAATTAGCATTGACATTTGGCAGTATGCCAAATAATGATGGCATAAAATAAAATTTTAGTCTAAAGTAAAAATATATATATATATATCAAAATCTCAGGATGAATGATAAAGTATTTCCTGCAAGTCGACATTACGTCTTCGATTAAGCATATAAAAGAACAAAATTTCATTGAGCCCTTGTGAAATCCAGGTAGCTATGTACACTGAATCAAATTTATGGTAGGTCCTACTTCAATATTCATTTACTATCTGCTTTCCTGTATCACTGTCTACAGCCCACTTTCTCAAACTGTGAATCATCTGGTGGAATATATCCGCTGTTCAGACAGCGCTGAGAGGTTCCGGTATGGCGCAGCTAAGCGTTAGCACGGGCAAATGTGGCAGTTCTAGCATCTCAGGAACAGCCACCCGCCTGGCATTTTCACGCAGTACAATATCTAGAGCTTACACAGAATGGTTTGAAGAACAAAAACCAGCCAGTCAGCGGCAGGTCTGTTGTTGAAAACACCTTGTTAATGAGAGAGGTCTGAAGAGAATGGCCAGACTCGTTAAAGCTAACAGAAAGGCTGCAAGTGCAAAAATAACGGCTCAGTATAACAGTGGACTCCAGAAAGTCTTCTCTGAACTCATGACTTTTAAACCTGTAGTGGTTCTGGAAGCAACAAAGGGTTCTACCAAACACTATGGAGGGTTAACTAATAAAGTGGCCACTCAGTGTATGTATCAAAGGCAGAAAGAATCTTTATTTAGTTAGAATGGAAGTTAAATTTAAAATGAATGATTGTAGACAAAATGATGAGTTGGGAGACAAGATAGAAAGGGCCATTTTTTGTTAATTGACCCATATAATTTAAATTCAATTTTAAAATTGCAGTGGGGAAGGTCTTGGTCTAATTTGTTTTTTGTATCTTTAATTAGACTCACTAATATCTCATTTCAATCTCATTTTATGGCATTTATTTATGCAATGGCTGTTTAACACAACTCAGTAAAAGCAAGCGATGTAATTTCACCCGAGCAATACAAAATTCAGCTCTAATAGTAAAAATGCAATAAGAATAAATTTCCTTGTGAGGAAGAGATTAAGGTGAAGAACAACAGGCATGACTGCTGCCCAGTCAGAGCCTTCCTGACTGATCCAAAATACGACTCGATCCCCATGTAGTAAGAACAAGAATGCTATGTGTATGGAAAAAAAAATTAATGTACACTCTTTTTTTATCCAAAGTGAATCATTTTATCATTTTAAAATTCATGTACATTTATTTATTTTTATTTAGCATACACTTTTGTCCAAACTGAAGCATATAATGCATTGTGAAAGTACGACTGTCATAGAGTCGCCTAAGCGTAAGAGCAGCTAGGCTGAGCTTCCAGGTACGAGTGTAAGCAGGACTGGAGCAGGAGCTACACCACTTCTAAACCAGGCAAGAAATCAATAAGACTATTATTCTATCAGCAGAAAGCGCAACATTCAGAACAACCTGGGAACATGCATGTATTACGCCAGTAGAGGAATTCCTGGAACAGGGTGAACCTGCAGCCTGTCCAAGAATGCAGAGTGCATAAGGTAGAGATCACACAATTCAGACACCAATTTACCTAAATTGCACTTACTGGCCTCTAATATAAACAAACGGACTGTATTAAACCCCAATTCCAGACAAACTCCAAAGTACTGCCGTACCAGGGGGGCCAACTTTGGTCAACTGGCTGGCATGAGATTTTCAAGTCTGCATATATATCTACATGTATGTAACAGTTTTATTACCTTGTAAATTGTCTGAAGGGTTTGTAAAATACCCCAACATTGTTGATGTAGCCAGTTTTAGGTATAGAATGGAATAATATAGATTTGCCATAAGATTTCTTGCATAAGCATGAGTCTGAAAGTGTGTCACTCCAGATGCATGAGAGTTGGTAAAGGGGCTTGTCTCAACATACTTCAAAAGTGTTTTGAATCCACGTTTACTATAATTTCAATTCTTTATTTACATCACTTTAAATAAAAGTATCGGGTAAATAAATGTAATATAATGTAAGTCACTGGAGCACACAGATTTGTAAGCCACAGGTCACTGGTTCATGTTCTGTAACATTACTAAGCAGAGTTCTTAACTGAGTTTCATTTCATCGCTTTGAGGGGAAAAAAAACAGAAGCAAAGCAACTCATCGTAACATGTGCAGGATTTAGTAAAGGCTTTAAGTATTACATGTAATCACAATTCGCCAATTTGAAATCATTTGGTGGTCAATACAATTAAATGAATTCCTAAAGTGCAAAAGTAAAACACAATAAAAACAACAACAAAAAATGCCTTCAAACTTGGGTATTGCATTCAATTATCTTGTCCTGTTACCCAAACAAACTCAGATATTTAACTTCTATGTATTTAAACAGCTAGACGTTTACCAAAATAATTTGTGTTAATCTTCTGTAATCAAGGGTACATCAGTTATCCCTGATCCAACCTCTTAGCCAGTACTAATAGTTGTTAATTTAATCTGGGACTGTGTTTCCCAACCCAGTCTTAGGGGACGTCCGCAGACGGTCCATGTTTGTTCTGTCTCCCAGCTCCCTGCCATAGAGTCCACAGGGAGCTGGGAAGGAGCAAAAACGTGGACTGTCTGCAGGTCCCCCAGGACCGGGATTAGAAACACTGATCTAGGGCATGGGGCTAGTTTATCAGTAATAACAGCTATGCAACCATCCTAGCCTTGTGCAGTCTTCCAAATGCTGATGTACCATTATTCCCGATGGCTTTAAAGGAATAAAATGTCTTGCCTGAAGAGAGAGGAAGGAGATGGAAAGAGTGAGATGGAGTCACTAGAAAAAAAGGTTTTTGTTCCTACATGGGATTGTTCTAAGCTTTTCATAGTAATGGCCAAGACTACTTAAAAAAATTTATTGTGCTCTATGTCACTGTATGTTATTCACATGACTGATTCTTTTTCTCCACGAGTACGCCTACACCTCAGCCTGTTATGCCACTGCCCTAGACGGTCGACAAGTACTTGTGATATTCTAGAATGATTCCACAATTAAAAGTGTCCGCCTGAAGTGGATGTGTGAAAGGAGGAACCGGCCTGTCATTTTCAGGGGAAAAGACAAAAGCCGGAGTACTCTGGTATCTCCTGGTCATTCCCATGCGACGTCAGAGACCATGAAGCAGCATTAGCATGCCGCGGCAGCATTTTCTGTTGACATCGGTGTCTCTGTCATTTGACGTGATGATCCGTAAATGTCGACGCTGCACCCCAGAGACTCAGCTAGCTGCATGGATTTGGCATGTTCCTGGTTTGTTTGTCACTAAAGGGAGGAAAAGTCAATAAAGTGTTGCACCACCTCCAAGGATGTTCATGTCATTATTATTTGGTGAATATCTTAACTAAGCGTTGGCTAAGATATTGATATTAATCATCGCTGGTATATTTTCACATTTCGTCTTGTTGGGATTTGTAACAATAACTTAATTCCAGCCACTGAACCAACATTTTTGGCCATTAATGGAGAAACCTCTTGGTATATCATTTATGTTGTCACAGTAACTCCCAAAATAGAAAACATCTTTTCATTTTAAAAGGCACACTCTTGCCCTCGCTTCAATATGTTTTAGGAAGCATTTCAGCCTCTCAAACACAGATCGAGTTGTCCTGTTAATCCGTGGCATTATGTCCTGCAACGTGTGGCCAACAATGTGGTCCCACATTACTGTGATGTGGTCGACATTTCTGCTGTTGTACACTCTTTACAAACTAGCTTAGGCCCATGAAACATTGAAATTACAGAAGAGTAAATACACAAAATGTTCAATTTAAAAAAATTATGTGAAACATTTCATAAAGAATGGTTGATAAAATTGAATTTTAACAATGAATATTTCCCTATCTACAAAGCTATTCTTCATTTTAAATATGCGATTAAACATTTAATCGCATCTTTGGAACAATCTGAATGGTAATGATTGTTACCATACAACCGCAGTACAGCATGAATACCTTATTATTCTTGCTTTCTGTTTGGAATACTGACTGGTGTTAATTGTGTGTCAACCTCAAATTTAGACACATTGCATGCTAAAGTCAATGGACATCTATTTATAGGAATCTTGTCTATACAGCTACCTAGGTAAACTTTATATTTTTTATACTAGATATAAATAGCATCGTACTAGATAATTTTTGAGTCAAATTATTAAAAATAAATTATGAATAATTTTAGAGTCAAATTTTTGATGAATAATAAATATTGACATGACATTGGGGTTGGATTAGAAACCTGGAAAGTCACTGTTAAATTCATTATTAACAAAAATAGCAATTTTTAAGTGGCTGCAATTCCTCATTACAATAGAGGCTACCAAAGCACAGCGGGGCGATGACACACAGGAAGCCATTTTAATTACTTCTCTCCCACTCGTCACTGTAACTGTAAGCCCTCTAAAAGCAGGGAAGTATTTCCCAGCATGCCCTCATACCAACTGCCTGTGGCTGTGTGCGCTTACGGATCCAGCCTGGTTCCGGTCACACCGCCGAAAGAAAAAAATGAATGGGATTCCCCGAACCTTTTCCCTGCAGTTTTCCTGCCACGGGGGGGGCGACGAGGAAGGGGGAGGCAGGGGTGGCATGCAGGGCCAGAGATTTAAAATGACAGTGAGGCATAAACAAAAGAAATCTTCTCTAGGGGTATCATAAAAGCAAAGTCCTTTACTGGGCACTCAAGGGACTGACCCAAATGGGCCACTAAAATTAAACAAGCACCCCCCCCCACCC
>JAODUD010000019.1:19504374-19521205 GCA_026784285.1 Stomatorhinus walkeri | reverse complement strand
AACCCCCCCCCCCCACCCCCCCCACCCCCCCCCTTGTCGTGGGGCGGTATTGAGGATTGTCAGAGGGGAGAAATCTAACACTATCAGGGACAGGCGTGGGTTGACACAAAGACCAAATGTTTTGATGCAAAACGGCAGGCTTAATGTTAGCTTGACACTACTGGAAATATTACTTCAGGCTTTCGTTCATGTACTTTAAACAAAAACACCAAAACGGGAGCAGTACTTCGTTTTCACAAAGGTGTGCAGCAACGCACAGACTTTTCTTCTCATCCCCCATAAGGCGCCCTGTTTTCTGTGTTGATCTGTACAAAGTTCTGTTCCACCATCACAGGAAATGCATGCATGTATGCTGAGCTGTGGGACCATGGGGAAACCTGTCTCAGATCTGCTATATATTGTCTAACACAGTGGTTTGTTTTAAAATGTAGATGATTGCATGTGTTTTCAGTCTATTGAGCAAAGCTTGAAGTGGTAAATCAGTGAAGCACCATTTCTCCATCTCCCTCATGCTTTATTCTTGGTTTCTCTGTGCGTGAATTGTTCAGTACTGGCTTCCCATCCAGGGCATATCCTTGTGTTCTGTGCTCCCTGGGTTGGGATTCATATTCTGGGGTAGATTCATATGTTGGCTATCCTAGGCTACAGCTCAGGGTTCCGGCAAACATCAAGGCCCTGCCACGCCTCAGGAAAAACAGAACGGCTGGTTAGATCCGCAGCACCAGAGTTTCTAGGCTGATGTCAGCCTTGGACTTGCAGTTAATCTGCCCCTATCCAGGTTCCACCATGACCTTGAGCAGCGTAGACAGTTAAAAGATGGATGGATGGATTTTTGGTTCTTTGTTTGCTTAAGTTCAACTGACCTCTGTATAGCTCCATGTGTTTCTGATTAAAATGTAAACAGAAAACCCAGAATTCAGAAGCTGCATAAGCTTTTATTGTTCCTAATGTTAAACAGACAGAATAGATCCAGTTGTATCCATTTAGACAGGCCGGTTATATTCCCATTCTGTCACTTTGAAGGATTTTATCTTTCAGCCGTGGTCACCGTCGGCTGACTCGTCACACAGTTCTTAAGCTTCTCTTCCATATTCTGTGCTTATCACGTAAAGTCTTGCCCAGCATGTCTCGGGTTCGATTTTCAGTTGCACACGGTATCCGTTTTTAGCTTTGCCTTCTGCGGAAAATGATTGCCATAGCTGAGTTGTCTTGGTGAGCCGCTAATTGCTCTGTACACTCAACTGTGTTCTTCGCTAAGTCAAGGGACCTGTCTGCCCTCGGCATTGCACAGTTTTGTTCCCGTGTTGAGTAAATGCATCTTGGTTTTATTAAAACTTAGGGCTATTTTCTTAGTGTTCAGGCGAGGGCTCCAATTACTATAAGCCTGCTTGTAGTGTTTAGTAATCAAAGCCCTAACTACTCTGCCAAGTAGACGATTCATTGTAGGGTTTTGTGTCAGAAATACAAACTGGCTAATGGCAATATTTGAACAAGGTGGCAGACAAAAATATTTAAATATTGATTTAATTGTCATTTCAAAAATTACCCCTCCACTAATAAAAAAGTCTTTCAGAATGATCGTTTAGATTATTGTAGATATAGATCATGCTCTAAGGAGGGCTTACAACATAGTTCACATACTGAATTTAATTTGGCCCGCAAATCTGTTAAGGTGTTGATTATTTTACAACTTTTTACAATGAAGGAGACTATATAATTGTGCTTAATTTTCCCCTTTGATAATTTCTTGCATTTTTGGTGCAGTACCAATGTTGTCCTACCCTGCACTGCAAGGCATCTGTCATATTCCTGCATTGTTTTTTTTATCCTGGATATGTTTATCTCTAATGTATTTCTTTGTGTTATTTTGTACCTGATTAATTGATAAGCTTTAGTACTGGTTGTCAGGTTCTTCCAGGAGGGTTTTGGCACGTGTGGTGCAAGGTGTGCTGTTGCTAGGCAACACCTTCAGTTTTGTGTCTCTTGTTGACACTGGGAAGCGTGCTTGGACTTTCTTACACTGTGGGATCTGGGAATTTTGCGTAGCGTCATACTGATCCACACAGATGAGCTTTGCGGATTGCTTAACAACAGGTCAAGGTTGTATTTAGTAAATGGTTTTACCTAATAGCAGTTATGATGCATTCCACAACATCCAAACATTTTTCCAGGGTTACATCCAAATTCACCTTCTGCAATGTCACATGACATAAAAATAATTTCATATACAATCAATGTAATCAAAGCAATAATAATATAATTAATTAGAGATACTTTACCATTATATTTCAAAATTCTTATTTCCCCAAATTCCTGTTATATTCATTACCTACATTCTGTATGATTTATGCATTTACTTTTTGATTAACTGCTAACCATAATAATGGCTTTACGATCAGCACAGACTAAAACGTAATTCTGTGATTTTATAATACAAATAAAATCACAAGTCTGACATTAGCCATGTAACAGTATTGAAAGCAATCTTTAAAATATTTTATACTTTCAAAGGTACAATGCAATGACAAACACCACTATTTATGGCAGATGACACTGCATGATAATGCATATGATTCAATTAAAACATTAAATCATGTGATGCACAATGAAATTATTTTTTAGTTATTTGCTCCACTCTATGCACAGATGCATCCAAAAATAGGACTTCATAACAAATTATTATTATTATTATTATTATTATTGTTGTATTCAGCTGCTCTAAAAAAGGAGGTAATTGTCCCATGTTGACACTCACAATGGGATCAGTAATCCTAATGTAGATCGCACACTAACCATTATTCAATTAGCCAAATGCTACAAATGCTACAATCATCTTGATGATTAGAATAATTAGAGCAAAGTGGTTGTATGGCTGGCGGAACAGATCTGCATCAAGGTCAACCGAATAATGCCCAGCTGTGATAAATGTAATCTTTTCGAGGCTAATATGTTAGTTATTGAGGCCTGTGTAGTTTTCTTTGTTCTTGTAATCTATGGCGCTGAGACAGGAACGGAGGCCAGTGTGAGCAGGATTGAAAGTGCTAAGGTTGTAATTATGTTCTCGGACACCCCAACGTGAAAAAACACGACATAAGTAAGTGATTGAGTGTGCGCTCAAGCTCTAAGAAATTAGCGATTCATCATTTCTGTAAAAACTGTTTTATCATTAAAAAAATTGTTATACAGGATTAAATAAAACTGTACAATTACTGGGATGTATAGTAGAGTGTCTTAGTGTAAATCCATCAGCAATTAACATCTTAAACTGTACCTATAATACATATATATCAATTTTTTATTATAAAAGTAAAATTAAATGTCAATAAATGTTAATGTGTGCATTTTTCTTTGTAATGTATTGGAACTGTACCAAGGGCATAGCAAACTGGCACCGATTCTTAACGTTTACATTTAGGGGGTTCTATCAATCTGTCCCAGCCACCTAGCAGGACACTCGCTAGAGCCAGCTGAGGGACGTCTAAGTAAATCTATTACTAGGTAGGAGTGGCAATGACTGGCAAAGCTACCTAATTTATAGGGATTGTGTCAGCAGTCTGTAGACAATCAAATAATTCACTGTTACACTGAGAAGCACAGAATTTTTAAAGTAAAAATATTTTTATTTCATATTGATTAAAGCGTATTTAGACTCAGAATACATTTAATGCAATAATAATAATAATAATAATAATAATAATAATAATAATAATAATAGCATAATATTATACTTTCATATAAAAATTTCTAGACAATTTCAAGAAATGTAGCCCAGCGGGAAAACATCTACGTTATTTGGAAATTAGGGTGTCCTTACTTTTTTAGTTTCGTTAGCTGTGTCTTTCAAGTTCCCATATTTTACCAGGTCATATCTGGATGGTGAATCGTCCGACTGGCTGGCCCTCCTCGGTAAAACCCATAAACAGTATGTGGTACACGGGCATATCAAAGTCTGTCAGCACTGAGCAAAAAGGATTCCACCCCCTCACCTTCTGCTCATGACTAAGTTAAGTCCGTCATTTAGAGGCAGCCGTGGAAGTTTGGCTGGAAGGCGTTGGGGAGGATTTCCATATAAATACTGAACGGATGTATGAATATTGGAACTTTTAAGAATTCATGAATGAATGTGAGTAATGCCAGATCCTTCCTGCCAGACCCTTTATAGCACATCTTGGCCAATGTTATAGAAAAACTCCATTAACACCAAAATATTTTTTAAAAAAACATCCCAGCTCAAAATATCACTTTTTATTTCTCAGTATATCCAATAACGACATGCGTCGCTATGATATTTATTAATGTGATGATCCAAATTAAGTGTACTAGCCTAACATTTCCCTGTAGTGTCCAGTTAAGGGAAGCCCCCCCGCATCTAGTGCAGCTTCCTCTTCCGTCTATGTGGGCAGGTACAGAGTACTTAATGGTTGCATTTACCCACTTGCTCTAATTGCAGCATTTGCACTCCGACTTCCATCATCTCCAAAGTGCTCCACTTATTCCCTCTACCTCATGAAAAGAGTGCTGTGCCAAGCTGATTGGGTAACGGCTGCTTAGATCAAAATAATACTCCGGTTCAATTGGACGATCTTAGTGAGTGTTTTATTAACACCGAGTTCTTCCTTTTGACTCAACGGAAAACCCTCAATTATGGGGGGGGCACTCAGAAACTGATCGTCTGTAATTTAGATGTCCATCTTGCAGCGGCTGTGCTGATGCTCCAGTGAGCGCCGTGACATGTTTGCCGGCTCACCCGCTGGGGAGGCATTATCGTAGCGACAAGGCTAAAGTTTTTAACGTTATACTGAAGGCCTGTGTTTTTTCTCCCCTCAGACTGCAGCAGACATGTGTAGACATAGGCAACTGCCTCAGCTGGAATACATGTGGACAACATTGCAGCCAGCTATGAACTTAGCAAATAAACTCTACAAGAAGCTCTCACACGCAGCTGTATGGCTAACTGTACCAAACGTTTAGTCGGACACTGATGAAAACCTGCATTAATGAAGTCATACTGTGCCATATTCACAATACTGTTTTTAATATTGCTTTGTGATTTTTTTTTTTAATTGAGGCAGTTTGTGCGTAAAAATATACGTTAACATTTACGCCACAGACAGATCTGTCTAACGTCTGACGGCGTGTCCGTCACGTAGTATTAATATAATTTGTTTATCTAAGTGTGCATGCTTATGTGTGATTATCAGTGAACTGTGACTAAAATCGGGACAGTTTTTGCTTAGCCTTTGGCAGCCTCCCATGAACCATTTGGCCCTTCGGCGGATGGGGAAAAGTTAACAGCCACTAAGCCACTAAACTCGGGGCCAAGATGCAGAAACGCAGGGCCACACCGCGCCTGAGTCAGCCTGTGACCTGGGCCTCCACCTGCCTGTCCTCACGTCATGCCACAGTCGTCCGAGGGCCGGGCGCCCGGGCGCACCCTCTCTGGCTGCCCACCATAGCAGAAGGCCTTGACTCATGCCCATCTGTCCTGGTGGCACATGAGCAAAGCTGGGCCCCTGGCAGCTCAGCCGTTTTCACGGGCTGCCCTGTGAGATGAGTCTCGAGTTGTGCAACAAGAGTTTGCTGTAAACAACTTTCATATGCGTCTTTCTGCCCCATCAGCTCGAACCCGGGGTACAAGGGGCTTGACTTAGGCGAGCCTCCATCTAGACTGAAAGTGTACTGATCATGCCAGTGAACCCTTATTTAAAAACTATTTCTAACAGGGGCAACATATTTGTGGGACCTTACTTTAAAGTTAGCTCGGGGCATGTGCTGGTAAAAATGGTTGCATCTGATAGGGGTGATTAAAAAAAAAGATGACACTCTTTTTTGGATTATCTTAGCGCTTAGGAGAATTTGCATTTTATTCATTGCTCCCCGATCAAGCTGCAATAGGACAATTCAACAGAAATGCAAACAAATTAAAAATGCAAGATATGTTATATACATATATGCCAAAAAGAAGTGTCATAGATTAAAAAAAGCAGGTGTTACATATTAAAGCCTTTATAGAGCACATATAACGGTAACTTGTGAACTCAGAATGAATTTGGCATCTGTGTGCATGCGGCAGAAGAATGGAGAGAAGCTGCACCTGCAATCTAATGATAGTTTTTAAAAAGTTGTTCTCGGTTACATGATATTGCTTAAAATGGAACAATGGTAATAAAAAAAAAAAAAACAAAAGAAAACAAAGTAAAGTCTTGGCAAGATGTTCAAGTGAATTTATTACTGGGAGTTCTATTACAATATTTACATTTGCAGCTCATGTGTGAGCGTGGGCACGGTAATCAGATGAATGCCCTGTGGACAGCTGGAATAGGAGGATGACTCATCTCTGCAACATGCCCTTGATTGGGATTTGTAAGAAAGCAAAACCTCCAGCACATTATCTCTAGAATCATTTGCGGCCCACAATTCACTGCAGCGTCTTTCTATAGGAACGCCTATATCAGCCCTACATATAAGTGATGGACTGAGGAAAATATCGCGGCAGTCGCTAAGCGCCATTTTAACGGTCATTGCTTGTTCGTCAGTGGCTGACCTGCATGCTTACCTCTAGAAGATTCTGTGTGAAGCCTGTCAACACCAGTTTCAATTAACATGCAGATGGGAAAAAGCTAAATATTGCCACGTCTTTTACAGTATGTTGTGATGTTTGTATTGTCTTTGTTTTGATAACATGTGTGCGAGGAAATTCCCTCATTTATTCAAATTTCGGTATTTAACAACTGTGAAATGTGTCCCTCTTGGCACAACACGGCTGTCTGTGGTGTATGACTGACAGATGTATGGCTGCTTCTACAATGAACAACATTTTACCCCACACTTTTCAGCGTGCATGAAACCCCCCAACAGCGGAAATGTGATCAATATTTAAGTCCGGAATAAGCAACCATTAAAAAAAATTTTTTTACCGTTGCTGCAACAAATGTTTGACTAAACCCTGCCCTCCCCCCCCCCCCCCCTTTGTAACTAGTAATCACAGAAGATAAAATAAAAATGTTCATGACATTTTTCACAGATTGAAATAACTTGAACCAGTTGAGTAAAAATATGTGTAAAATATTAATGGAATATTAATAATGTATCAACAACCTTTGATAGATGTCATAGTAAACCAAATATATTTAAAAAAAAAATCTTTATATACCAATAATAACACTGGTATTGTACTGACTTTATGATATACCATACACCCAACAGCCCCCACGGAGGCATATACCACTATTAAATATTGTATTTGTACTCAGGTCATTGGCTCAATGCCAGCGGTTCAGAAAGAAAAAAACGTACATTTTCATTTCAAATGTCTTTTGAAATGCTATTTGTTGTGGATTTAATTATTTCTTTTTGGGGGTGAATTTTCTAAGGAAGACGTTGCTTCTTCTGTTTTGTTTAAAAAAATAAATAAAATAAAATAAAGAAAAGTTTTGGTGGATGAGTCACAGCCGCACTGACTCACAGGCTTTGTGACCAGCAGTGCCCTCGAATAACTAATTGGAAACAGCCGCCGATTTAATTAAAGTGCAGTCGTTACCTCTGCACACCTGACTGACAAGTCCCTGAAGTATCTCCTGTGTTATTTATTTATTTAATTGCGGCTTTGTTTCGCAGACCCCCTTGCAGCGTCTGTCTGTCGGCACTTGGGCTGCATGGACGGTCTCGTTCCCTGACTCTGCCCCTGTCCTTAAAAGCAGCTTCCTCACCCCACCACAAAGATCTGACCCTCACCTTTAAGCTACCTCCCAGGTAGCTTAAACGCGGAGCGGAAGGGCTGTGAACCGTGAGTAGTACCCACCCATATTCGTAAACGGGGGCGGAGCTGGAGACTGTCCCAGGAACTGAACTGGGGGGGGGACCCCAGACAGAATGAAAGGCTGTCACAGGGCACATGCTCTTAAGCAGAACTGCCAGCCCTGCAGCAGGGGCAGGTCTGGGGTTGGGTGCATGTTACAGGGGGTTTGGCCTCTGGGCCTCTGATCATAAGGCTGTCCGTTTGAAGCCAGGCCCTGTTAGTCATCTCTGTTGGACCCTTGATCGAGGCCCTTAACCCCCCAAAATGCTCCAGGAGTGCCAGATAAATGGCTGAGCCTCTGCTCAGACCCCAAGCTTCACTCTCACCTGTACATGTGTGTGTGTCTCGAAGTAGAGCACGATGGGATATGTGACAGCGAATAGCATTTCTTTGTTCTTGTACACATGGCAAATACAGCATAATAAAACCACCAGGCTTCAAGGAGAGAGGCAACAAGTACTTGCCACTGAGCTACTTTATATTATCAAAAGCAAAATTAAAGTGATGTAATAATTTTTTAAAATTGTGATAATCCAGAATTTAGTGCCTAAACCGACTGCCTGAAAATAAGAGCTGAAGGATGCTGCTGTGTATTAAGAACGTGTGTATGACTGCTCCTGTTTCCCCTGTTTTACGTCACGCAGCATTATCAGGGTTTGTGTGTCTGTGCACGTTTAACAGGCCTAATCGACGACAAGACTCATTTGCAAATTTCCATCCCTGACACAGTACAGATCCTACGCACCGGTCTTTCAAATATGTCTTTGATGTTGAAGAAAATCTCTTTCCCTTCTTTTCTTACTTCATTAAAAATCCATTTGGATGTAAAGTCGATCAATGACATATGAACATCAATTTAAATGCAGCATTACTCTTTAAAGCTTGCAAACACCCATTGTTATTTAGTTGTACCTCCTCTGGCCCTTTGTAGACTCTTTTTTGATGCACTTATTCAGCCGTAGACATACCTTTGGCTTTATGAACTGTAGAACAACAGTAAAATTTTTACCCATGCTGAAAAGTAATTTTTTTAGGAAAAAAATTACATATTTCTATGTACTTAAAACATATGTTTAGTCATCTAATCTCTCCTAATTGTACATGGAACAGTACTTTTCTAGTCCTTATTAGACAGGTTTATGTCTAATAAACACACTCACACACATACACATATCTTGCATGTATGTATTTGCAGTGTAGTCAGTTTATATACATGCACAATCAAACCAAACAGTGGTGCACAATTCTTAACTGACTGCATATAGATACAAATTTAACAGTGGTGTATGACAAATGTAACTTCTGCTTTAATTCTAATCAGCTTATCCATAGATTTATGGTGGTCTTGGAACCCATCTTTGGAATCACAAAGAACAAAGTAACATATACTGTACACCTCAGACAAAAATCACGTTTTGTCATAGAGAATTCATAAATGTGCATAAATACTCAACAGTCCTCGACTAAAGGAAATTCATGAATTGACCAGGGTCATTAAGTTTACACCGACTTTACTTCTTTGGACCGTAGGAGGAGCATCAGAGTAGTATGTGATTTGTCAGTCAAATACTTGGGTTGGTGAATATGCTGCTTAATAGAATGAAACTGAAACTAAATACTGACATCACAGGTTGTCTAAGTTCCACATAAGAATGCATCATAAATAAATTATACTAATAAATCCAGAATATTTAACCAAGTATTGTCAGAATTTATAAATCTCTAGTTTCATGTGCGCAAACCGCACGCATTTTCACCACCTGCTTTTGTATCCAGTTACATAATAGACTGTAACTAAATATGAGAACAGAAATTGCCCATATGCAGAAACAAATAATTTAATTGATTGAATTATCAAAATGCAGGCCCTTGGTAAAAAAAAAAAAAATCTTTCAATTATAATTTTTTTTTGTTTTATGATCAAACTAGAAGGTATGGATGGAATGATTTGAAACATTTTGTAATAATATATGAATAAACAAAACAATGCTTTGATACTGTGTATTTTCAGAAGTTTAATTTTGGTAATAATGGTAGTTGTTTTTTTAATTGGGAACGTCTCGTCAAGCCCCTCTCTGTCTTAATATTTGCACACTGACGTTGCTGCCACTGCGTGCCATTTTCAGGAAACCATATTTGCAAAACATTTCCTTTCAACATGAAACTATTATACATTCAAGAAATAAATGTCAATAAATAAACAATCTTCAAATGCCATGAAAGTAAAGATATTGACTAGGGCCCTAGGGCTGGACTTTCTGCAGTAACACTAAATCGCTTTTAGAAAAGCATAAAAATCTCTTCAGTAATTATGGCTTGCTGGCCCTCGTCAGAGGAGGACATGTTAAGCCTTATTAGTGCCTGCTGGGCTGAGTAGAAGGAAAGAGGATCAGACATTTGTAATGGACTTTTTGACTTTTTAAAATATTTGCTAGCCACAGGTAGCATTTTAACATGACAAAACATTTTTTTTTTCTGTGAAATTTAAAGAATTTGTTTCTGAGCTTGCATTCCTTAAACAAATTTGTCAATTACCAAACATATTTTGTGTGAACTATCAGCTGCTGTCACATCACTAATTTTAACTACAGTATGTTACCCCTTGAAAACATCTAGAGATGCTTTTAGAGATGTGTAAGATTCTTTTTGCTACCTTTAAATGCTATCCAGTGAAGCTGAGCCTGGTGACATAGGATTAGTTTTTGTTAAAAACTGGTTTTGGAGTTGGCTAATTGTATGTATATTTGAACATATTTGCACGAATTTGGTCTATTTGGTACAAAGTTACACATTTTGATAAGTTCTCTATGAAATACCAGTTTATTATTTGAAGTGATGTTCAAGTGTTTTCCACACTATAATGAAATGCAAAAAGATTAACAGATCATTCAGAGGTAAATATTTATTTACTGTACATAAGCATACTTCAGTTATAGTTCAAGGTATAAATTAAATTCTCACTCATAACTACTATTTAAAAACTTTGTCTTGGCAAGAAACACCATTATAGCGTTCGTGCTTTTAAAATTCTGATTATAGAGTGGCCAGTTCCTGTTCCTTTGAGTCACCAAATATACTTGTGTTCTACTCTTAATTGACTTGCTAAAGACATTATTTGCACTAAAAGTATTTGTACTTGTATTATGTGTCAATCAGGTGCCAATCATCCACATGTAAACTAAAACCTGCTTTTTTTTGGCCCCTGAGGGCTAAAATTACACCATTATTGGCTAAAAATCGATTTACTGATTGGTTGATGTATAGTAAGTGTGTTATTCGGTAAACCTTATGTGAAGAGTGAGTAATCTAATATTGTGTTAGCTGGGCTTGTCAGGAACTTGATATGTCGGGGACGGTCCAACCCGATGGCAGACTGTCACTTCATCAGGAGGATCCTACTGTTTGGTTCAATTGTAGTAAGTCTGCGATTGTTCATTCATTTTAATTCCCACATCAATTGTTAGCATTGTTACATTGATTCGTACTGACACTTCAGAGTTCTCCCTTCACGTGTCATGAGTGAATTGTCTCCTTGCAGCCTGCAGTGTTTCGTAACAGGCTATGATTGTTTTCGCGCGGTGGTGACCCGGCTGCTCTGTGCGCCGCGCTGGAGCCAAACAGACAGCTGGCCGGTGTCGCGGCTCGGGTTCGCTCGTCACGCGGATACAGTTGGCCGACCTGTCCGAACTCAGCCGAACTCCATTCACAAGAGACTTAACTGACACGAATGGAGGTGGTCATTAGAGATACTCTACATGACATTCCCCAGGGACACAGTTTTAATCTATCAGACGCTGTTTTTCACATGTTACATCCATTTATTCCTATAAACATTTGGTTTTCCACTCAAAGTTGGTAAAAAAGTCCAAGATGAGTTTCTGTAGCTAAGGACTCTATTATTTATGAATGACTCTTTGTTTTGTATTGAATGAGTATAATTAGCATCTCTTGCTTATGATGTCAAAGTAAATATTGCCTTGAGTAAAGAGTTAGGGTTAGGGTTATTTTGAATGGGGTACAGTTGGTATTATGTATGTTTTCATTGTGTTTTACTAAGTGCATTAGATCAGTAAAATATGTCTGTGTTTAACGTTATTTTAGAAACAGTGTGCAGTGATATTAACTTTGTTAAAATCAGACTAAATTCTCATTCTAATAGGAATATTTGTGGCCTACAAATTTAATGTTTATATTTCTGTAACCCCATGATAGATATGATTAGCAGTGTTGCATTATTTGCAATGCTACTAAGGATGTAAATAATTGAAATAAAGCAGGAGAAATGCATTCATTTAAGGTATGCACGAGACACAATTGCAGTACTACAAAAACAATTATGATAAACTCAGTGATCAAAATCTTTGGGCTTAAAAGTTTCAATAAAAAAAGACATTGTGAAAACATCACTATCACACTTTTCACATATTTTATACTGTTTAGCATGTGATAATCAAGGACCTTCATCATCCAAAAAGTATATTTTGGATTATATATTTTTTTCAAGAATATCAAAACATTTAAATATGTAAAATTCATTCAAAATTCAACATTGTGGTTACCGAATGAATTAATAATGACATGTTCATTAAAATATTATATATTCTTTGTTAAAGTTTATGTACTGTACATTCATGTTTATTAATAGGGCTTTCAGTAGCATGTGTGTCTGCATGTGTTTAAGTCAGACTAAAGACAGTGGAATATTTTGCTTTGCAGTGTATAAAGATGTAGTGGGGAAGAGGGACCATCAGCTGTTTGTGAATGTTCTGAAGTTTCTTAAATTCCTGTAGGCACTGTTTGGGAGGAATGTTCACCTTATGGTCCTTCCTAACAGAATTAGCTGCAGCCACAGTGTTTGGTGTTTGTGTTTTTTGAGTAATTGTTGGTGCCATTAGAAAATACCAAGTGGCTATAAAGCTCACTTGCAGGACACTGATGTTTGCCAGAGAGGGTGACCGTTTGCGTCTATCTTTCCACACCCAGCCACACCCCTGCACTTTTGGTGCTTGTTTCTAATCTCCTGTACTAAGTGACTTAATAAATTGCACGGAAAGTGACCCAAAGGCTCCGCACCAGAGATATCAGCTTTGCGATGACACGGGGCTGCTCTCTCTGGAAGCCTCCGCGTCTCAGCCGTACAGTAAGGTGATATTGGAGATAATGCTTACCCTATAAACAAAGCAGGCTGTCGAAAGCTGTCTGGCTCAGCATCCAGCCCTTTATTCACAGCAGCTCTCAATGAAGGGCAATTATTGTGGATCGGTGCTTACTTTGTGATGTTAAACTGGGACGACTGGGCGTACGTCAGGGCAGCACACAAAGGCCTTTATGCACAGCCCTTACCAACCTGGGAACTCCAAACTTAGCGAGCGGTAAAAATATAATAAGGAGACGATACAAATGAAAACCTCACAGCCACGCTCAAGAGCAATAAATGTTGACTGATTTTAATAACTGGTGTGGATGAACTAGAAAACAGGGCTAAAATCCCTTTCTTCTCAAAGTCTTTTACTAAAATCCACTGCAGAATATGCCAAAATTCCGTGTTTCATAGTTAAAAAATTCTAAATTTCAAATTTTCACAGATCACATGCCACTACTCAAGTAATACGTGCAAGAAATATATAATTTTTATTTCGGAATGAAATTTACATTTTAAATGATTAGACATTTAAAATTGAAACATGATAATTAAGCAGGATTCTCCTCTGGTCAGCATGAATTATTGTCCATTTTGTTTAATTTACAAAGTGGATTTTCTGGTATATTCTGTTTCGCCATTGTAAGCTTCCTCTCACTTCCTCATAGTCTGGAAGAACTGAGCTGAAATACTGGGATATTTGTCTTTTCCTTGTAGTGTAAATAATTCCTCAGTCTTATTTGACTGTAGCCGTGAGCTAAATCTCTGTAGAATAATTATTCAATGTTACAAAAAAAGTCTTAAAAGCCTGTCTTTCATGTGCATTTCCAAAATGGTCTTTCACAACCAAATTTCTTTCTCTTTTCTGTTCCTGTGCTTTCGTGCCCATTCTTTTCCTGGGCTCTTCATTTACAGGACTTTTGGACTTTTATTTACGCATCTTGAAGGACATGGACTCTGGCTCCTTTGTCTTCCTCAGTACCGTGAAATTCACCTTGAGGAGAGACACTGTTTTCTCTGTAGCCTTTTTGAAATTACTCAGAAACCCCTCTTTCCTTTTCTGAGCTGTATTAAGTGCATATCGAGTCGTTTGCATGTATCGTTGTTTAGTATGTCAGTCAATGAATTGTATTTGACCGAATGATTTAAGTAATAAAAGGCACACTATAATTTTGAACAAAGCAAAGGTATCCCAAAGCACACACACAACTATTTCTTATTTATCTCATATGTATTATTCTATAAAACATCATGCTTATACATGACACTAAGTATATTGCGCACAAATACAAACACCACGCCCTTTATTTTGATGCAGGCTTATCATATACATTAAGATAGAAGGAAACAGCAGGCATCCAAGAAACTCATGCATCAAATGCTTCCATTCTATTGGTTGTCATATTTTCCAGACATTGTCATATGATATTGTATGTTATTAGCCTGGTGCAAATTATATGCAGTGTGGCTGTGAAACAGAGTGCAAGACAGGAAAAAGAAACAGTGTGTCCTTGATCAAACATATCTATGCTTAAAAAAGGTGGCACCTCTGTGAAAGAGAAATCACACGGATACTTTGCTTCCACACGGACAGTACGTTCTAGGTAGCTAGTGCAGTTGTAATGGCCAGGAATTTTCACTTTACATAAACCACGTCCCTTTCAGTGCTAAAAGTAAAACTGAGACAGGATATATTGACATTACGCATGAGACCCACAGCTGGCAGTTACAATTATCAGTTACGCTCTGCATCGAGTTGGATATCTGTGTCGCCAGCCTCACGATGAACTTCTTCCATTTCATCCGAGATTCAGTCGGAAGACATTTCATTATGTGTGCCGTTTGGTTCCCCTTCGAGCTCTGAATAAGTTATTACTCCTAATCAGCTAATATAAACAAATTCATTTAGCAAAAGCCTTTGTGTTAACAAGCATGCACAATGACCCACATTCTTTCCTGTCTGTGTATTTTAATCAAACAAATTGTCCGTAACGTAATCTGCATTCTCATATAGCTTTCACATTTTTTTTTTCTGAGTTAACTACCTAACCATCTTGGAAACTAATAGACAGTCGATATGCAAGATTAATAGTTAGCTAACTTAATATTAGTTCTTTATCTTAAGTCACTAACATCTCATTGTAAGGTAAAAGTAGTTTGAGCTGAATGCTCTCTTTTATAGAAAATGAGTGGGTCACATATTCGTCAAATGTCTAATCAGTAAGTATTGAACCTAAATTTGCACTGTGAATCCACCATATTTGTGCTGCCCTACGTCTGATGCACAAAGTATTTAGTTTCATTATATTTTTGCATACATGTATACACTTGAATACTAGTATCTATCTTGCACGTCTGTCTTGCTTGTTGTTGTTAGAACAATCACCGTGGGGTCTCAGAGTAACGCAATTTCAGTCCTTTGTGTGTCCTGTACATATGTACAATAATGACTTTTGACTTTGACTAAGTAGTATTAATACTTAGCCTGTATACAATTGGCTTCCATATACAAGTAATGATACTTTAGCTACATGCACAGGAACTAATTTGATCCACAAATTTGCATGACACTAAAGCTAGTGTTGCTCATCATCTCATCTTCATTTGCATATAAGAGGTACTTATGTTATATGAAGTATAAAAGTTTACTTACTAAGTCCTGGGCTCAGCTTTAATGCCCCCCCACCCCCCATATACGTGATGCAGTGCTTTGTCATAACAAAGACAAAGTTCCCAGTCTTACCCTCGACGTACTATTTTAGAGAAGCCAATTAGGCTTGCGGCGTAATGGTTAGGGTAATGGAAATTTTAAGCCTTAAGCATTTGTCTACTCATATTTGCCTGGGGTTAAATTCAGACTATCCAGATAGCAACACATAGCCAGTTAAATAATTATATCTCCAGTTTTATTTTAGTCTGTGTGTAGCATTCATATGGCTCTTCATGCTAACGCTCAGAATCTCTTGGTCAGTGTTACCATGGTTCCCTTCCACATCTCTGTACATTCCAGTCCCGGTGACACATTATTATTAGATTTTAACATTGCAAATGTAAGAAAGAGAAATGTCGTTGTTAAAACCGCACAAACAGTGCGGCACAGACATTCTCGACAACATCAAATAAATCATCCCTGTTGCAATTAGCGTGTGTCATGAATTTCTAAAGGTTTTCAACTGTGCTTGAATGTATCCTTTGTAAACATGCGGCAAACAAAAATTCTTAGAATTTGCTTTTAAATCTGTTCTCTGAGGTGCCACATAATGGGAAGCTTTCGGATGGGCTTATGAACAGTAGGAACCAGAATAAATTTTAATAGCCTGGAGAGTGGAGCCCACTTAAATAAAGGTGAAATATAGATCCTGAAAACCCAAATCCCACTGTGTAGAGCAGAAATTGTATCGCGTAGATGCTGGAAAGCCTTTTTATTTCATTAATTATACTTTTTTTTTAATGCTAACTTAAGAATACATAAATGGATAAAGTGATAAAAAAAACACACCATTTATGAATGTAAAGGGCATTGGCAGCATTGTCAGCACCGCTGGTAACAACGTCGTCGCGGTTGTCATTGCAGCCTTGAACTTTTAGAATTACCCCTGAACACTAAGGAAGGTATGATTGTGCAACAATTATAGGACAAGCCAAGCGCACATTGGGATGCGGAGATATTATTAAGCTTTGTGGGAAGGCACCCTTCAGTCACGCACAGACCTACAGACATACAAAAGTGTGCAATAAAGTATCGGTAATTGTATCAGTTTGGTGTGGCTGCAACCTTGAATACAATCAACTCCTTGCTTGTAAGTCTGTTTGATTTAATCTTTGAGTTGCGCTTTATTCATCAGACATTTTTATCCACTGGTGTACAATTGAGCCTGGACCTCTGGGGGGGG
>JAODUD010000019.1:19467336-19494141 GCA_026784285.1 Stomatorhinus walkeri | reverse complement strand
ATCTATCTATCTATCTATCTATCTATCTATCTATCTATCTATCTATCTATCTATCTATCTATCTATCTATCTATCCAGCCCACCACTGCATTGACTGCAACAAGAAAATAGATTTCTGTCTATTTTTAAATAAACCAAACATTAATTTCATCATTCTTCATAGCTACACTCTACACATTAATTTTGCATATCCTTTTAAATGAGATGAAATTTTTTAAATATATACATTTGTATGTAATGAAGGTTGGTATTACTTGTCATTCTTATGATGAAGTTCTTAAATCATTCAATGCCCATCTGACAGGTTTGAGTGTGCCTGTATCAATAAAATTGAAATTATAATAAATCTGATTTATCTGTGGGTAGCACTCTTGTCTGACACCATGAGGGTTGTGAGTTTGACTCCCATTCTGAGATGAGATGATGCTGAATATTTGCCATTTTTACAATTATGACTACAGCTACAGCGGAATGCTTCTTTTCACGTATCCCATCTTTCTTTCCTTTTATAGGACACGCACACACGCACACACACACACAAACACACACACACACACCTACAGATGAGAGGTGTGTTTGGGTTTGCAGCGCAGGGTCAGGCAATGTGCAGCTTCCCTAGAATAATCGGGGCTTAAGGGCCTTGCTCAAGGGCTTTGATCTGGCAACGTTGCGATCAGTGTGTCCATGTTCATGTAACTCTACTCCTTGTATTCTGATTTCAGTCAGAAAATATCTGGTATAGGTAAGTTAGTGCCACTAAATTGCCATTTTGTGTATGACTGTAATCATGAGGGTGTCCCTTGCCTTGTCCAGGGCAACAGTCACCCAGCACAGAAGATGAGGTTATAGAAAATCCATGCCCTCTGTGGTCATACGGTCTTTTTCAAAAGTGCAGTTTTGTGCAATTAGTTGAGCCTTAGGCACTGTCTACGTGCCAGTTAAGGTTGAAAAATAACCCCAGAGAGGATCCCTGCATTTGACACGAAGATTACAAATCTACCATGTATTTTTTTTCATCTCGGAGTGCAGCAAGACTGTTGCGTGATCTGGAAAATCTGGCCTTTGAATTCATAACTTCTGGATTAAATTATTGTAATGTACTGTTAACTGCCTTTTTACACGCCATCTTCAATATGTCTGACAAGGGTTCCTACCAGGGCTAAACTGCATGAAGTCATAAACACATCAGCTCTACCTTCGCCTCCCTATATCGACTTCCTGTGTAATTCAGGATTGAATACACCATAAACTACTTTAAGGCTCTGAATTTACTTGCCCGAGGGCGCCATGGTGAGCTTCTACTCCCAAATCCTTCTTATCGGTCACATTGGTCATGTTGTTGTATCAGTAGCTGATAATCACACAAAGACCAGCAAATCCTCCTTGTGAGGGCCACTCGCTTAATGGTGTAATCCTCCCACTGCTTGTTTGGGGCTTGAAACGTGTTCCTTCCTTTGGGAAAATAGAGCTATTTGGAGTAGATTATTATATAGCTAAAAGTGCTGAGAGGGTTATGAGTCTAAACATAGAACTGGGAGTATAAAAGTGCTATCCTCATGCCATCAAGTACGTATGACCTATCGGTTGTGATTTACCCTCATTTAGCGCATTTAGTCTTCCTCATAATCGCATATACCCTTTGTTTATGTATTTTAATTATCCTGACATAGGGCGTTTTGCTTTCTTCAGCCCTTATAGCTCAACAAGTAGACCATTGTGCCAACAATGCAAAGGTCGTAGGTTCAGATCCCAGGGAACTCGTATAAATTGTAGGCCATCCCTTCATTGTGGCTAACTTTTGGATAAGTAGATTAATAAGCAAATGTAAACACTTGCTGGTTTTGCAGCTGGATGATCATTTTAATAACAGTACGTAAAGTGTTTTCTTAGTGAAAATACAGAAAGACTCTTAATGGGCTCTTAACTTCTCAGTTCAGTTCTTAGTGGTCACAGACTACTTACAATATCCAGTAATTAGGCATTACTGGATATTGTAATATTTTAATTACTAGGCAGCCAGTCTACTACATGTGTGTACATTTCAACCACACTCACCTGGGATCAGTAGTGGTTTGTGTAAATTTCACCCAGTATACTTTTAGTAACTACTGCATTCTGAATTCTGAATTGTTTGTGTAAATTTCACTGAATTCTGTGTTAACCCGCTGTCTGTTTGCAGTAGGTTTGCTTTGTCTTCACTGTGTGCACCGTCTTTGCACCTCGACTGTTTGGCACTATATGCATGTTTGTCTGTGCATTACGTTCTTGCTGCTGTATGCAGCAGAATTTCAAGATGGGATCAATAAATTTAGTCTGTCTTCTTTTGCACTGGTTTTGACTATATCAAGGAATCTGAAAGAATTTTCTTAAATATTGCTTTGTTGCTCCTTATATTTCAATTTATATATTGTTTTTTTTCCAATTTTCAAATATATGCAAAAAAAAATGATGCAAAAATATTCCACTTCCAGCAAGTATCCTCAAACTTTTGACTAGTACTGTATGTCAAAATAATACATTTAAGTGACACTTTTATTAAAAGCAAACTTTTTATATATTCATACACCAGGAAATTCTATTGGAGAAATTCAAGTTGAGTGACTTGCACAAGTGTTTTGCAGTGAGGCCTGCCATGGAACCTAACCCAGCAACCTTAAATTGCAAATATATGTTCCTAGCATCTATCATACATGTTTCCCCTAATAGGAACAGCAACTAATAAACAATGCAAAACAATTCTAAATAAGAGGATGACATGCAGACAGCAGTTACGACCAACGGACTGTTCAAGACTTTGGTTAAACATCATTCTTAGGAAGGTAACCCAGCATTCAGGTGTTCAAGGCAGAAGTTCTGTAAATGTATCATTGTTCAGCCTGTAATAGAACCGCCATCATGCTTATTTCATTTTCATCAATCAATTAAAATCCTGGGTTAGGTGTCTGCACTTCATTAATTGAGTTGGGCATTAATAGTCGTAGACCAAGCGGTAAGTGAGTCAGCCACCCTGAGCATCCATGCAGAGGTATGGGAATGTTCCGCAGCACAAGGAAATGTAAACATTGCATAAGTGTCCCCTCATGGCAATCAGTTCCACAGGACACGACAATAATAGCATATTCATTAAAGTCTACGATTTATTCTGACTAGTCTCATTAGACCACACGATCTAAATAGGACATTGTCATTCTGTGAGTTCCTGTAAAAACAGTGACACGAGAAATGTTGTGTAGTTAATTGATATGCTTAATGATCTTCTTTCAGTGCACTGTGGGTTCTTACACTATATTTTGGAAAGCATTCAATTAGGAGCTGGTTGTGCACCACATGCATTTTTTAAACAAAAAATGAATCTGGTGCCATTGCAACTACTATAACAGTAAAAAGAGAATATTGTCATGATCAAATGGTATAGCTGCATTTCCAATGAACAATAACGAGAATGAAAAATATGGCCAAACACCACATAGGTACCCTGTGGACAGCGAAATTCATCTGAAAATGATATTTGGTTGAGAGTCTTCATATTATATACTTTTTTCTTTTGTTATTATTTACTAGTGCCTGAGTATTCTAGACTGTATGCCAACTCCAAATTGGAATAGCAAGCCTCGAATAACAATGTCAATTATATAACAGTAGAAACCGACGGCACTTTTTAAAGCAGGAAAGCCACTGTTGACGAGTTACTCATTGCAGGTGAAGTAATATATAGGTTAGATTCACTGGCAGGTAGCGTTGATGCTGGCCTGACACAAAAAGATATATATGTGTCAATAAACTAGGGTTCCACACTCCTTAGCAGTGCAGGCCTAGGATCATGTATCATGTAGGGTGTAACGTGTACGCTGTCTAACACAAAGAAACCATATGACACTAAATTATACCTAAACTCTATACTACAGTATAATAACCATATATCTCATATCCTGAATATGATTGGATTAGCTGCTATGCTAGCTTTTCCCATCGTTCTTGTCAGCTTCTGTTGCATCAGTGTCCCTTCTTCTTTCCGGACCCGTGACGCCGTATCTGGGCCATGAAATGTCATCTCCAAAAACCCAATGGGTGAAACAGGAAGTAGAAGGTCGGGCTACGCTGGCCACTGGTTGATTTCTTTCCCTTATAAGAAAAGGACGTGGTCCTCCTGGCTTGTTCCCGCTCCCCCTAACGACTTCTCACGCGCGAGGACGTGATCAGAGACACGCGTGCTCGTCACGTGTGTCGCTTTTCGGTGGAGAACGAGCCCCACTGGGGCCGTAGTGGATGGACTTGGAATAATGCCGGGAGGGTTAGCATAGCCAATTTGACGTTCGGCTGAAAAATATTCCGAAAGTTAGAGAAGAATGACCCTCAGTTGTACCTCGTTACATTAATGTGCCTCAAAGGGGCGTGGTTTAACCCTGAATTTAATAAAGTAACCGTTGCATTCTACGAAAACAAAGATGTGGTAGGAGTGATTATGGTGTCCTTTCTCCTACTGTAGCAGGACCCTCAGTCCCACCAGTCCGTTTAAACTCACCACCCCTGGTTATATTTAATATTAATGTCTACTGCATTGCCAATGAAAGATAATCCATCTCCTGATATTGCAATAAAATCCGCCTCGTGTCGCCTCCATTTTATAAAAAAAAGAAAGAGAAAGAAAGTTTGTCAGTTAAAAACTGCCCAGCTTCTGACTCTGCTCTCTGTATTAAATTGCGAGTCGTAGGGACAGAGAAACCCCAACCGCCCACACCTGGCTGGTAGACCTGCATCTCATTTGTCAGCTAAGCCCACGACTATAACGAGGGGGGACACAGCAGCACCGAGTCACTCGCTCTGCTTGGGGGGGCGGGGAGGGGGGAATCGTGGACACCGCGAAGCCTTAAAGATGAGAGAGAGGACCTCCAGCTCCCTCCGTTTAATAAAAGAACGGCCTGTGCATGAGGGAGGAAGAGGCAGAGATGTTCTTCGTGCCGCAGCGTGGGCAGGAATCCTTTGACGTCGTTTCTGGGGAAGCCTCTCTCCCGGGAATCGCTCGCTACAGAGACACACGTAGGAGAGAGGCAAAAAATAAAAGGGAAAAAAAAATCTTGGAGCATACAACTTTGTCAGCACCAATATTCCTCAGCAAAAAAAAACACAAAAACCCTGACACCCACTCAAAATGAGAAGTGAGAGAAGCTAACAATTAGCCAATATTATTGGAAGGCTGTTTGGAAGACTGGACAGCCTGCGCAGTCCCTCCACACGCAAGCGCTCATTATATTTTCTCTCTTTTTTTATCCTATCAATGCCTCCGTGCTTTAGAAGGAATTACAGTTAGAAGCAATGTATTTAAATGCTACTTCTTATATAATTTCTGAAGATCATCTCTATGTATTAGCCGTGTATTAATAAAACTGTATAATGTCATATTTTTGTGGAATAAGAGTACCATCTCGGAAAGAGTAAACTTCCATAACGAATGCAAATGCTTCAGTGTGATTTTCAAAGATTTCAGCCATTATTGACCACTCTACTTATGAAATATATTGTCAGGATCGGAGGGCAGGGAACGGTGATTAAAAAAAAAAGAGAAAAGCGTAGCTGATGTATGATTAGATGCTTCTTCTCCCACGTGTCTTTTGAAGTCTTTATTGACTGTTAGGGACTATGTTTGGTAGCACGCTAAGGCAGAGAACCACGTCAATCGTGATATAAGAACCTTCTGCTGAATGACACTTGCCGAGTGGGCTGGCAAGTGGAGAGAGTGTGGATGTGGACAGAAGGATGTGTGATTCTTCTGATCACCAGATGCATCATAAGAAATGTCAGAACTAAGTGTGATTAGTAAAAGGATGATGAAGATAAATAGTTTCGCCAGTGGACATGGAGAAAGTTTGAAACTGGCATAAACTAACAGCGTCGATAAACTTGCAGTTTGCTATCTGTGTGCTGTTAATAATAGGGAAGATTTTGGAGCACATGAACATAGTGGTACTCTGCAGGTTAGGGCTCTATGGTTGCTGGTTCAAATGCCATCGGTAGCAAGTGATGCTACTATTATGCCATTGGACACAACTCATAACCCCCCTTGTTCCATGTACACTGACAGTCAGTAATATGTCACTTTGCATAGTAATGTCTGCTAAATAACTGTATGCATGTATTTAAATGTCCTACAATAATAGGTTACAGATTATTATTTTTTTAGTTTTAATTAAAGCATGTGCATCCTTGCTGGTACCATTTTTTTAGCGCACTGGCCTTTTAACCTCACTACATGTCAGTGACACGGTGTGGCACAGCAGGGCCTGTTGTGCAGCATCCATATGGGCGCTGGTCTCCCTGGCGAATGAAATCCCTTCATTCCTCCACAGAGCCGATTCCCCTCTCAATCTGCCCCATCAGGCTTTTCGAGCGCATCAGCCCTCCCTCTGCGCATCCTGGGGGGGAAGGCGTGCCAGCCAATGAGACGCACTCACGCCATCACCTGTTATGAAATCAAACAGCAGTGCGTTCCCCTTTTCTGTGCGTGTCTGGGAGCTGAGGGTAGTCTGACTTAGCCTGGCCTGCATCCAATGGAAAGCCAGCCTTGCGCATTCATCTTCACCTTCGCGTTGCACGGGGACGGGACGTGTGCCGTTTAACCCCGACTGTAGCCTCGGGAAGGTGCGGAGCAACGTTGGACTGTCACCTCCAGTTTTCCCTCAGCTCTGTTAGTCAGTGAGCAGCGAGGGGCCGGGTTCGATCCCCTCCATGATGTATTAGCTGTTTGTTTCAAGATGGCGTGGGGAATGCAGACTGGCTCGCTTTCCATGTGCTGGCTTTGACAGCTGGGCTTCTTTCATTTTAGCCTTTGTAGGTGACAGTTACTGTCAGCTGGATGCCTTTCCCTGTCATATACGCTCTATCCTACGCTATTAATCTGCTTTTGGGGAACTCGCACTTCCAAAGAGCTGGAACTGCCCCTCACTTCCCATCGGCACCGTCCATTGAGGGGGAGGAGAAAGGATCAGATAACCGAGCCCTTCAAAGTGCAAGAAGAGAATGAGGTGGGAGGTGGTGGTGGGGGTAACAAATAAATTAAACAAGAACAACTTGATTGGTGAATCAATGGCATCCATCATTACCAGCCAATAGTAGGATAAGTAAAGCGATGACATATGTGGGAGTATCGTTCCACCTCCTGCAGCTTTTACCAAAAAAAACCAAAACCCCGAAATTTGGCCTTGGCGATGTGTCTCTAACATTTACAAATGAGCTCATTTCCTTTATATGTTGTGAGCTTGTCATATCTCTGTTACGCCAGTAGATCTCATAATGAAAGTTGATCTTTTCAGCGAAATCTCACACTGTAATAGACAGATAAACTCAGACGGATCGAAGCATGATATGCTAATTCAGAAAGAACAAATGCGTAAGTAAGTTTGGGCCTGATGCTCCGTATAAACAGATAAGTACTGTCGACTCAGTAGCAAATTTCAGTGCATATCAACATTTATTTTTTATGGGTGATTTCCTCCCTGATGTTCTGTTTCTCCACACTAAAGCTGATTATTGTGCGTTATTGGTATACTACTATTAGCTACCTGAACAGCATGAATGCATAGGGTATAAATTAACATGCAGTTGTGAGTACAATGGCGGGGAGAGGAAGACTTCATCTTGTGTCCTGGTTTATCTTTTGCTGTCTGTTATAGCTAAGCAACTTTAACCAGTGCCGCAAGTGCCGTTAGCTAGACAGTCGAAGTTATAAAATACATGGAAAAATCACGGGCTTCGTGACATTAGGGATATATGCATGGCTTGGCCACATCGAAGTTTTAGTGCAAGACACAAATCAAAATGAAAATTTTCTGTTTATCATAATGCAGATACTAGACTTCACTCACACACGCACAACCACAGACAATTCAGTAAGTCCAATTCACGTTAGCATATAAACGGTGGAGTGAAACCAGAGTACAGAGCACCACATGATCACAGGGGGAACATGCAACTCCACACATGGAGCCCTGGCTGAGACGCGGACAGTGCTAACCGCAGCACCACCAGGCCGCCAGCATATATTACATGCACATATGAACATGTATAAAATGCTGTATTCATGATGTGATTTTAATGACAGGTTAAAATGAACAAATGCAATCATAAATAAATTGTCCTATTTAAGAAATACTAACAATATTGTTATGGCAGTAATATTAATATGAATTAATATGAAGTAAAATAACCACTAAATGTTAGTAATAATGCTGAAACTGGATGTCGTTTAAAGCTGACATTAAATGCCTTTAATTACAAGCAAACTTTTAAAGAGAACATTCAAACATGTAGAATTCCAGATGAAACAGAATTCCACAATGGCTTTACCTCAGGTACTTTCTCTGTATGCTCTTTTTTCCCTCTGTACATGTCCTGAAGATATTTTCATCCTTGCTCCCCTGCTGGAAGCAATCAATCAGCAGCTCGTCTTCTGCATCAGTGACGCAAGTAGTGGAGCTGGGCAGGTCAGCACTGGGAATATTTCAGGCTTGACTAGCATTTTGAACGCTCGGGTTTGTGGAAAAGGCAGTCGAGCTCAGACTTAGTCCGGCGGAGTTACTTGAAAGCCATGAATTCCTGTCCCGTCACCATAAATAAAGTTTGAATCAAGTGCAAAAGATCTAACAAGCATGCATCATGCATCGTTTTGAAATGTCTGCCCAGCACACATGGGCGTAAATAATGGGAGGTGGGAGGGGAGGGGGTTGTAATCACCCCAATAATCAAATCCAGCTAATGCACCCCCCTGGACCCCCTTAAACAGGCGGAGACACCAACCCCCGCCCCCCATGCTCAACCCAAAGTTATGCCCATTCCAGCACAGAATAAAACGACTGAAACAAATGAGCAAACAAAATTATCAAACAAACAAACAAAATCAAACGTGAGTAAACCTTGCCAGTTGTGCACATGACCTACAGATCTTGTCCGTGATTTAAGAAGCTTCTTCTCACTAAGGGATGTGGAAGGTTATGTGCTGAGGAAGTGATAAAACACAAGAGCTTCCTGAAGCACAGATGCTAAAGTCAGTAGTCATGACAGAGTGTGGTGAAAGCCACGCACGGCTGGTATGAACTGCTAACGAACTGTTGCATATTAATGTAAAAATGTTCCTGTTGTTGATTTTGGCTTCTCTTCTGACCCAAACCCTAAGCGCAGAACCAAACACAATCAGCTTGTACCATTCACATAAACAGGATAAACCTGGTCATAAATCTACGAGACAAGAGCTAGTTCAGGGGTGGCGAACCTGATCCATGGAGAGCCGCTGTGAGTACGGGTCTTTGGGGTGGCCTCTCAATCAGCCAATAAGAGTGGCCCCCCAGGACTGGAGTTGAGAATCACTGCTTTACTATTGGCTGATTGAGAGGCCTTCCCAAAGACCCGCACCCACAGTGGGTCTCCATGGATCAGGTTCGCCACCTCTGAGCTAGTTAATAGGCAGTAACACTAATTATTATTTCCTGTTACTGTATTTACTTATTACACATTTGAGAGAAGTCATATTCCTTAAAACGGGCCCAGACTGACTGGCATTATTTTACCTTGTATAACAGAATAGATTTATGTTCAGGCCAGTTTCCACATTCATTGAATAAGGAGTTTGGTCCCAAGATCCTGCTGAACGTGAAATGTTTAAGTTGCCCTTTAAAATCATCCACTAATCTCCCCACTGCTTTTTCAACAGAGGGCTGCTGGGGAAGGATACAGGGCATATCCCAACAGTAAAGAGATTCACTGTGGCTGGTATGACATTCTGAAACACATACAATCACTCACACACAGAAAGCAATTTAAAGACACTAACCCTGCATGTCTTTGGACTGTGGGGGAAGACAGATCATTTGCATGGATTTGGGGGGAACTTGCATGAAGCTGGGGTGGGAATCAAGCCTCCTCATCGGTCTACATGCTTGTGGCTACAGAAATACACGCTGTGGCATTGTGCTGGTTGGAAAATCACCTTTTCCTTAACTCTGGGATTAAAATTCTATCAACTAGAATCAGTGATTGTTAGCCCATTAGGTAACATAGGCAGCTGTACTGCTCAGATAAAACCCACCATAATTTAAATTTTTAATAACAAACAAATTAATCAATTACAGACCTTTCCCTTTCTTGTTAAAGAATCATCATTTTCTTTGCAAATATATTCATATTTAAATAGTAACTACTGGCATCCTGTTGCTAACCAGCTGGGGCGGCTCGTGTGTGTGAGAGTATAACTCAGCTTACACGGCTGTTTGGGGAACGCATGTTCATTTGTCACCTTAAAGATTTGTGTGTGACATTGTCCACGCACAGGCTAAGGACGCACCCTGTGGCAAAGCTTGACTGCCTAACTTATGGGAAGGTGCCAGGGAAACTGGATGCGTGTCGTAGCCACATAAACATGACCTGCTTACGACGGCTCGTCTATGTCATTCATAGCCTCTTGACCTACAGTAGCGTGGAGGTCAGTTTTCTTGGTCGCACGGTCTTCCTGTTCCTCTTTGCCCACCCAGTTTGAGGTATGTTCCAGAACTAACATATATAGCTTCTGGGTCAAATCTGACAGACTGGGAGGAGCTCTCCCGCCTGGTTCCTCTGTCATACCGCCACAAGTTCATGCGCTTCACCTTTTCCTCTTACTGACAGCATGCAGATAGTGTACGGTTCTAAATAAAAGTTGTGCGATTTTGGATCAGACATTTGTCCGACTGCAGGTAAATTTGTCACCCTTATTGAAAGTGCAAAGGAGAACGGAAGCACGAGTGAGAATTTGAAGAATATGCATAAAATATTCCAATATTTAAGCATTTTTTCAAGGGGACTGAGGAAGAAGAGAGATTTCGTGCTGGGGAGATGGTGCCAGGATGTGGTCAGCAGGCCAGGAGCTACCACGCAGGTCTGAGAACTCTGGAAATGTGGCAAAAACACAGAGCTGTCAGCCTGAAGTCTTTTTGAAGCAGAAATATTACTTGAGGGAAGTGACATCTAGACACTTTATATCATAATTTATAAGCTACTTGCTTGTCTTTCTGGCGTATAGGATGTGAGGACCTGAATGACGGATCTGGAGTGCTATTTCAAAATGGCAGGTTGCACACCTTTGTGTAGAGGCACTCAGCTGGCTTCTATGTGCAGTAATGGTGCTGATAAAAACTTTTCTGATGAACTAATACAGTTTCAATGTACAAGGTGAATATGAATAAACTCTTAGTTTTAAATCCTCAGTAAGATCACCTACAACCCACCTTTCCAAATATTCATGATGCACTCAGGATTATTCTGAGGTCATTGGCTCCCGGGGTACCTTGGACGTAAAGGACAAGGAGAAGCAAAAGCTGGCAAAAAAACACAATCCTGTGCGACTACCTATATACACACACACACACACACACACACACACACACATATATATATATATATATATATATATCACATATTCAAATAGCAAAAATGTACAGGAAGTAAAGCATGAATTACAGAAATGCGTTACATAATCTATATAATCATGCTTCCTGTTTATTATACAGTTACTTTATGCAGACTATAAAGACTTACATTTTCCAAACATTATAGCTTATTTTAAAGTGCTCTTCTGAGAACTATATGCTACATCTGTGTTGAATTTGCACTTGTACTACTGCACATTGTGAAATAATGTGCAATACAATACAATTCAGCTGTGTACAATTAGTGGGGGGGGGGGGGGGGACTTGCTCTTTTCAAACGATGGGCAGCTTCACTCTTTTGTGTGATATAAAGTACTCATTATATGCCCGCCTTCCAGTTATGATTTCGGTAAAATACTGTTTGGATATGTGAGAGAGAGACAAATTAACCTATATGTAAGTATAAAACGTAATTGTTCTATAGGATCTAAAAATCTTGCTTAGCAAAAAACAGAAGACTTATTTTAAATAAATAAACTTGTTGGTAAACTTGTTTATTATTGAGATATATAATATGGTTAAAAAATATGTCATTTATTTTCAGTGAGAATTTGCTGTCTAAGAAAGACATATTTACAAGTGATAAATAATTTCAGATATTTTGCATATACCCATAGAGGTATATTTTTGTTGCATAATGTGGAAAAAATGAAGGGATTTCATTAAAACAAAACAAAAAAGGCACATTAGAGTGTAATTATGCAGTACAAGATGAATGTATGCGTCCAAATGAGACAGCTCAGTGTAGAAGGACCAGCAGCAGTAAGGAAGCGTGATTGTTTAAGTCAAGCTGTCATTGACGCCAAATGTTATTACAGGGGAGGTAGGAGTAATTAGATACTGCCTTTCAAAAATGTATAATGAGAAACCACACTTCCCTGCAGTGAGACACGCATTATGAAACACAACACACAATACCATCCCACGACAAAGGTCCGCTTGCTGCGCAAAAACGCTCCTTTTTGTGTGATACTATGTGTGATAAAATATCACTTGATTACTTACTGGGAGCAAATTATATATATACTCTAGTATTTTATAATAATCGGTTAGGAGAAGAGAAATTATTTAATTGTCAATTATCACAAACTGCTACAATTTTTTTTAGTTAATTCTACATTTCAAGACAAATAAAAGATTAAAAAGATAAAAAAAAATGTCCTTTGACCCTGGCCAGGATTTGAAGACAGAAGAAAACACAAACATATTGTGGAAATGGATTATTTGATGATATGCCAATCAATCACATATACTATGTCCTAGTGGCAAGATATCAAATTCAAAGAATGTGTTTTTTTTCGCTAAATAAGTTATGAGGCAGTATTATCGTGTATTATACTGGACGGCGATCCATGCAATTCCTCATATTAACTTCAACTGCTATTCAACTGATGCTTGGTGTTTAAATATTTAAGACAGTAGGTTTCCCTAATATGAATTTTTGGGTCATACCTATCCCTAGGCAAGCTGTTTCGAGTAATTAATAGCGTACACTTGAACTCTGACACACAGGCATTCTCTTACATCACAACACAACACAATGTCTTCTGTGTATACATGATATCCAGGATTTCTTTGTGTCTCTAAATTGCTCATAGTGTGTGAGGGTGTGTACCCTATGGTAGAATGTCACCATATCTAGGGTGTTCCCCTTCTTCACCCCCCGTGCTTTCTGGGATGGCTCCAACCCCCCCCAGCCGCCATCCCTTATGACCCTGTACAAGACAAGCATGATGGGAGATGGGAATATGCCAGTTCTGTCCATGAATAACTGATTAACCTAATTTTAAACATTAAAAAAATGCAATTACTTCACTATTAGACAAATTCTACATGTGCTTTAATTCATCAACAGGAATGCTGAAGAATTCAAGTGATAAAAATTTTTTTTTGTTTGTTTCTTTGTATTGTACCCCACAATGCTGTGCCAGGAAATTAGCAATGGTGTAGCGACAGACAGACCTCAAGGAGGATGATTTTGTACAGAACTAAGTCTGTAACAGAAGAAGTAAGAAGTCAACAGTGGTAAGACAACAATATCACCTATAGCAGTTACAGGAGGACAAGAAAATAACTTCTGCCAGCTCAGCTGGCTGCTCGCATTGCTGTCGATACCAACATACGAGTTAGAAATAAGTGTGAAAGCAGAAATAGATAAAAGTCGTAATGAAGTCATTAGAAAGAGTGGAGTTGTGGGCCAGTGTTAAGACTGAGTATCACAAATCTATAGAGTGATGCTCTTTAGATCATCGAACAAGAAGCATTATCTTTGTTATTCTTTATTATAACATTTATATAAATGTCTGGAATGGATGACTCTGTTGTGCAAATCTCTAAATAAAAAACATACGTGTGATTATCACGTGCAAATTCCTTGTCAATGAACCATTAACCTTTATCTGACTTTGCATTTCTCTCCTGCAAATCATAAATTACGTTGTAGAGAGTAATGTCTGCTAATATGTGTACTGTGTACTGTACGCTGTGTAATGAAAATGTATTTTGGATGAAAATATCCCACAGTAGAACAATCTTATGGTGCCTAAACTGAACGGTTTTAACAATGTAATATTTTCAGGTTTAGATATATTCTCTATCATAGGCTAATATGCTCAAACACGACATTAAAGCAGTAAACGTTGTAATAATCTCAAAATGGTCACAATAATCAATCTCAATAATCTTGAGGTGACAAGATATCACACCACCTCTGCTCACCTATACAGCCATTGCTCACAAGGGAGGTGGGCTGCTTTTCAGATAACTGAAAATTCCATAGCCTTATTCGCAGGCTTATCTTGATTTCTTTGAAAGTGGGATATAACCTTCTTTAGCATAGGTTAAGTTAGCGAAGCTTAGGACCATAAAGTCCTAAAACCACACTTCAGAAACTGAAGATATGAAAAAAGATTTTTCACAGCCATGGAATTATGACTAGGACTCACTCTGACTTCAGAACTCCTTTTTTCTACATGTCATTATATCATCTTTCTCCTGTGTATTTTGCTAATCTTGCTCACCCCATTGACAGAATTTGTATGCGGTGCTGAGCATTCTTGGCCATGTGAGAGATTGGCTTTGAATTCCTCAATGACTGCTACCAGCTAGCTGGTAAGCTGCTGCTCTTAAACTTCCTTTTGAGGTTCCCCAGGGCTCAGTTTTAGGCCCTTTGCTGTTTTCTTTAAACTCCATAGTCCATTGGTTCTGTGCTGCCTTTTTTGCACTTTCACTATTACTGCTTTGCTGCTGACACTAAACTCTTTCTCTCTCTCTTCCTCCTTCTGAGTCACAGGCCGCCTCGTGTCTCTCTGCTATTTCAGATAGGATGAC
Organism: Stomatorhinus walkeri; assembly: GCA_026784285.1. Lineage (NCBI taxonomy): Eukaryota > Metazoa > Chordata > Actinopteri > Osteoglossiformes > Mormyridae > Stomatorhinus > Stomatorhinus walkeri. The sequence continues at coordinate 19,479,361 of JAODUD010000019.1, read as the reverse complement.
ATTCCACCACCTACGACTCAATCTGTCTAAGACTAAACTGATTTATTTAACAGCTAGTCACCCCCACCAAAGGACTCTCTATCCTCATTGACAGCCTCAATCTATTCCCATCTAAGACCTCAGAGAATCTGAGAGAGAGCCACCAGTGACCGCAACCTAGTTTTCATGAAGAAAATAATAAAAAAAAAACATGTATCTCTCGCCTATACAACATCTGGTAATCCAGTCCTTCACTACCAACTTATCAGCCCATCTACCTATTGAGGCCTGTTTCTATTAAGCCTGTTCTGTTCTCCATGCTGCTTGTATTCCCTAACCCTACTACCAAACCATTTAAGCCCATTTTGAATGTGACAATCTTCCCTTTAAGAGGCTACAATTTCTTCCATTCTGTCCTGTCATCTACAGAAAGACATTTAAAACAACAATAATGCACGTCCATTGATAAGAAAATTGTGGAATGTATTAATAATGTGTTTGGCTTTAAGGTAACTTTAAAGTATATTACTGCAAGCCGCAGTGTTGTGGAGTACCCCTGGGTAAGGTTCTTAACCTGGGTAAGGTTCTTAACCTTAACTTCTCTACAGAAATGATCCTACTAAATAAATAGGTAAAATATGCTCATTGGGCTCATAATTACCTTTTGAAACTTCTTCTAGAAACCACACTCTTCTTACCAATATGTGACAACATCACTTGACTTTTTTCAATATTGGAATCAATCAGAATCGATGATATCTAGAAGAACTGCAACCATGCTCTCAGTCTTTAGGCTAGCTTGACAAAATAAATACTTTATTTTTTTAGTTCACAGTAACTTATTGACATTACAGGACTATTAAAGCGAACTATAGTGCTGTGATTTGCATACCGTATCAAATCCTATTTTATCTTAACTTAGAAGTGGTTCTAAATAATTCACTTATTCTTTAACCTTTTATTTAAATTAAATATTGACAATGTGGTGAACAAATTAGTTAACTGGAATATAACAAAATATAGACAGAGACACCAAGAAAGGACCACTGACAGACTGTTCTTGCAGTCTGTAATGCCCTCCCTGTGGTCACCTCTGTGAAACATCAGCCAGAGCAGCCTCGTTTAAGCGTTCCTTTCCTATTAAAGAAAGCCATGTCACTGTCTCTGTTTCCGAAAAACTTGTTTCATTGAAGTGGATTTGTTTTGCCCGGAAGCCATAAACAAGTTCAGCTGGCCTATTTTCTTTGGTTTATGAATAAAATTCCTTTGTTTCTTTTAATCTGAACCCTTTTCTGGTGCAATTCTGCATACGTAATATATTTTAATAAAACAATATTGTACTGGAACCCACAGAATGTAAAGTTCCACTAAAGTGTTTGTGGCTTGCAGGCATTTTACTTTGTGTCCCAGGGCACACAAAGGATGGGATGACTTCAAGTAGGCGCACTCTTCCTGGTTGGCCAAAGTGCAACTGGCTGCTGTCCCAGGTGCTGAAATCTTTTGGCTGCGATGTTGAGCTTTTATTTGTCATTTGCACAAGTGTGAGTGCAGATACATCGGAATGCTGTAGTTTTTGCATATATCACCTTGCTCTCCATTTTAAGACAGGTGGGAGTGAAGTATGGGGCTCAGCCATTCATCCAGAAACCCACAGGGCATTTTTTTTTGGGGGGGGGGGATTAATTAAGGGCCTTGGTCAACGGCCCAACAGCAAGGATGGGATTCAAACCGGTGACCTTCTGATAACAGCATCCTTACCTGCTAGACCACAAACCCCCACACAAAATGCCACTGAACAGACAGCTGACTGGTTCCCGCTAATTCAGATTCGTATAAAATATATATATTTGTATGTATTTATTTATTTATTACATAAAATGACTTTAAAAGGATTTTTTATATCCAACTTCAAGATGAAGTGATATTCTGACAACATGTGATTTTGCCTTTGATCAGAGCTTAACTGACCTGGTAAAATGGCTGATAGATTCATTTGCCTGGTGAGTTTGAAGGCTCATCTAACTCTTTGCTTTGGAGTTCTGCTGTTTTTGCCATCAGCATACCAGAGATAGTTTAATAGTATGTACCAGTGCTCTAGTAATCTCAATGACATTGAAGCTGATCCTTGATGACACAATTATTTTATATAAATGGATGCCAATGTGAGGGTGTAATCCTACATGTGATTTTTCTTTCTGGACAGATACGTTTTATGTTTTAACAGTTGCTAAAGTTTGTTGTCGATAAGAATTTGTCAATGTCTTTTGCATCTGCCACTGTTATATATTGCTTCTGTCATATTTTTTTATGTCTCAGAGATATTTAAAGCAAGTAAGACGCAATATAAAGGAATGGTCTCAAAATATGAGTACCAGCTATTTTGGACAGCAGTTAAATAAGTCATCTCATCGTCTGTGTCTTAACATCTGTTGTTGTATTTATGAGTCAGATAATGGCATGTAGGAAATTATGACTGGTTAACTTTAAAGCGCGTCACACTATACTTAAATGTTTATTTCCATTAGAAAATCAGGGAAACAAATGTAACATTTATCCAGGTTTTATCATGACAGAGAAATTCTACCCGAAATTACAGGTTTCAATGATGTCAAGTTCTTGGCCGAGACGTTCATTTTTAAATAAATAAATGGTCTTAACCGAGAAAGGTTACAGTGATTGCTTGGAGCTACAGCCGCCTTAAATCTGTACTATATTGACATTGGGTTTAATATACACAGCATCTTCTTTCTAAAACTTTGAGACACTGAAAGGTTCACAGTCTCAAGAGCCGATTTGTGGAGATGGGGGACGAGGGTGTGGGCGGGGAGAGTGCCTCGCTATAGATTTCCCACAAATTAACGAAGACATGGAAAGTTACAGAGTGTGGAAGGGAACCCCTGACAATGCAGGCAAGATATTCCCCTATCCTTGATCATGAGGCGTCAGTGGGCGTACAAACAGAGGCCCCCGGGGTGTGGAAGGTAAACTTCAGCCAAGCTGCTCGTGGGAGAGACCTTTAGAGATTACTTGGTCTTTCTGAGCGATTAAAAAAAAAAAAGTGCTTGCAAAGACAGATCGTGGTGACGGCAGTGATGCCAATCCTCACAAATAGCTACAGTCCTGGCGGTTTCTTTTCCCAGCAGCCCTGATGAACACTGATGCTGGGTGAGCCTGACTATATATATGGCACTTTAACTTTCTTCTAGTTTTTTTTCCAGGAGAAAAGCTTGCGTGAAGGATGCATGAAAAGCCACAGGAAATCACTTTATAGACCACATGAGAGAGATGCCCGGAGGGTTGGGATCAGAAGGTGACCGGTTCCAATCCCGGCAGAATAATGTATTAATTTACATCCCAGAATAAAATGCCTCGAATCACCTGACCTGTGTCATTAATTTATAGCTGTAACAGTTTTCCCTCATTGGCAGTAAGCATTCCCCAGAAGCTGAGGCGTGACCCCACATTGTCACACCGCTTTCCCTGCTCGCCATTTTACACATGCCTTAGCCAGGGCAGGTGCGAGTGTAAACTATCCCATAATAGTCTGTATAACCTTCTTCCTCTTCTCTGTCATTCTGAACTTTAAAGCCCACCTCGTGTGTGTCCAGAGGTGGATATTTCAGGTCCAAACCAACATTTTGTTTCAACCAACCAGTTGAGTACATGATGGGAGAGAGTCCACAGTGTTCACAGAGAATTCAACTGGCTAGTTGAAACGAAATCTTGGTTTGGACTTTACTCTCTGGACCAGAAATCTCCAGTTCTTTTGTAAATACCTGGAGGCAGTTAATGAAGGCGGCCTCTATTTCTTCCTTCCACATAGCCATAATAACTGCTTATAAGTGCTTTTCTAGACGCAAAATATGCATGAATAGACAAAACATTGCATTTTAATGCTGTTCTTTCATGATAAAATGTTAAAATATTTGAGACTGTCAGATAAAACTGCACCTTTGAAAACAATCTGATTTTGTTCAGTATTGAAATCATGCAACAATATGCATCAAATGCTGCCATGTTTTTGAAGTCTTCAGGGGCAGAGCTAGAGGGCCACTGGCCCCAGATGAAAGCTGATTGGCCCTCGGACCATCCTCTCCCCTGTCACTCATCAATTCGTAACATATCATTGGTTTGCCCCTCTGTGTGAATTATGTCCTCTCTTATACTGCCCACTTTAAAAATCCTAGAATCATCCCTTGCAGTCTTTCATGTTTGGCCTGGCAATACAAATTACTGACACTGCACACTGGAAGTATAACAATCGAATTAAGGGATTGTAATAGTACGAAATAATTCCTGCTTCTTGTTAATTATCATGTGAGGTGAGAGTCCCAAACAAATAGCATGTATCCTATAGCAGAGCCCCTCAGGGCTATAATAAAGTCAAAGAAGCAAGAAAATTAGCCGTACTTATGACCATTTCACTCACAGTCTGACACTTAATAAGCTAGGCGTGTGCATGTACGTGTGTGTGTGCATGTGCGTGTGTGTGTGCATGTGCGTGTGTGTGTGCATGTGCGTGTGTGTGTGTGCATACGTGCCTGCGGTGTGCTGCTCCTTTGTCCACCTTCCTCTTTCCTGTCTCCAAGGTGATAACAAACTTTGTTTTTACCTTCCCTGCAGGGTGCGTATTAACTGGGCTCTCTGTGCCTCGTGAGCGCGCCTCACTGTTTCCACTGCAACCTTCTGACCGTTAAGATTGAAACGCTAATGCCCAGCTCTTCATCTTCAATTACCTGATATCTGTACATTTTTCTGTATATATACTGTAATTTTCAGTGGGAAAATAGCATTGAGAACAGAGTATAGCTCAACACAAAGACTCCATTTGTAACACACACTCAAAGTCAAATTATGGACAGAGGTGGAAAGCTTGGCTCCAGAAAGTACAAATCCAGACCAAGATTTAGTTTGAACCAAGTACTCTGTGACTGTCACTCTATATACTCTTAACTGGTCGGTTCAAACTAAACCTTGGTTTGGATTTGTACTTTCTGGACCAGAATGGATTCATTTTGTGAGTAACTTCTCCCACACTGCAAACTGGAAACCCATCAAGCTTTACTGTTCTGCTGGCCCGTTCACCAAAGGTGTGTTTAACCATTCCCATCACTAAAATAACAATTTACCAGAACGCACGAGAATTACAACAAAGTACAGAAATAAGTATTAATCACAAGTAACTCCACTAAATAACAGCTGTATCACTAAATAACTGTTTCATTCCCATCATGCTCTTCACTAGCAGGAAGTTGTAGCTCTATAGTGATAGGGTCACTGCAATACCTTTCTGTGAACATACACAGAAACTGGCATGTAGTAATATAATTAATCAATTAAATAGACTAACAACTTGTAAAGATCATGCAAAGACCGAATATGACAATTTCCAAAAAAAATACACAGTTTCAATGCTCAGTCTATATTAAGTGAACTGAAATACCTGTAAACAAAACTAAATAAATTAAAAGCTTTGAACTGGATATTTTGTTGATACTAATTCATGTTTAACATTCACAAGAGATCTTCTCTTTAAGAAACTTTTATGGTGTTTAAACTTTAGCTGATCAGAATACTTTTTTTTACAGTTAAAAGATGCATAAGTTCTAAATGATTCCACACCAACTATAATAAATTATCTAAATAGGAATGTGATTAAAGGCTAGAGGGACATCCACTGTAATCAATGTGTTTCTCTAGTAACTCCTACGCTGCCATTACTCACTTTTATGAAGAGAGTTCTGTAATTTTTTTTAAGGCTGTCTGTAGCATCAATATATTCAAAAGGGTAATTGGTTAACTAATAATGCCATAATAAAATAAATAAATGAATCATTCAATGAAAGTTATATGAGTCACTGAAAAACATGATTATCTGATCCAAACATGGAAATTGGAGAAGCTTAAATGTTACTGGCTCATAAACTTACACTTGTGTATGAAGTTGTATAACCTTTTGTTCTAAATCGTCTTCAACTGTATGAAAGTTCAGCTATTAGCACCGACTTTACACTTAATGACAATCTGGAAACTCAGAGTGATTGAAAATAATTTGTGCCCTGATTTACCATGACTATACAATATAATTGATAGTATCACTATTGCCTAAATAATTTTGTACAAATTTACCAATGGAAAAAAAAATAATAAATCGCAATTAAAATGGATCAGTGAAAGAATGTCAGCAGTTGTGTTTTTTTGGTAATCTGCTTTCAGCATCTATTGAATGAGATTTTGTTTGGACCTATAAGTGATCTAGTTTTTATGTTCAGCTGACACTTCTGTGAGAGAAAAGGAGAATCTTAGCTTTGTATTATAATGAACTCGTAATTTAGCCATTTCTCAAATGAGGAGTAAAAAAAAATATGGCACAACTCAGTCCTAGATAAGCCGGTGCATAGACATTTCTGATCATTGGCTGCCTAGAAAGTTCTTTTACCAGACAAGCTGTCTCACAATAAATAAATCCTAAATATCTATTCCCACACAATGACCTATGAAATGAAAACAATCAACTAACAGGCGGGTTGTGCAGAAACACGTGATGTTGGTAGCTAAGTCAAACAATGATGCATTTTCTGTTCCCTGCGCACACTGTGTATTTTAGTTAGATGCGCTTTGGAAAACAGTTTTGAAACAGTCCCTCAGGAGACAAGAGTAACAAGGTCTCAGGTGTATCAGTCAAAGACCATATGCACTATAAACTTTGTCACTCTCCTCCATGCCCTTTTCAGCTCTGAACAATAGGCAGTGAATAACATCAACAAGAGAGTAGCCTTCCTGTTTACTGAATTACACTAGAAAGAATTGATGAGTATTGACTTAGTGGCTGCCCCTTGCACATTTTAAAAGGTCCCTAAACCAGCTTTGAGACTCCAACCTTCAGTTTCTCAGATAGAATTGAGCAGTTCAAAGTGCTGATGTTCCCGTCAACAAATACAGTAGGAAGTCCTTCAAAGTTATAATTGCTCCTGCAACACATCAATCGCACCAATCAAAATGGAAAGAGCGCTGAGCATAACATTTTTTGTTTAGTCTGCTAGAGAAATAGGTAACACTTTACCTGAAGCATTCTACATAAAGGTGACACGTAACTGTCATAGGAATGTAACCGTCACATATGTCATGCACATTGATACCACATTGATGTTTATGACCGTCGTCATAAGCATCACTGTTGTCATGATGTGTCATTTGGTTTTTTGGAACTGAATGACACATTATGACAATAGTCATAAATATCAATGATGTGTCATTAATGTGCATGACATGTATCATGTCATTCTTATGACGGTTACATGTCACCCTTATGTAGACTTCTTCAAGTAAAGTGTTACCGAGAAATAATTGGTTCTAGAGGCCATGACCACGGCTACACTTCTAGAACGTGGCTTCCTTTGAGTTCTCGCCTCCTTGGAATTGGTCCCATCCCAATCTCGCACTCGATAAGCACTTCTGATGGATAGATGAAAAATATCAAGAGAAATCACATCCTTTCTAGACTTGACACAGGAGTCATATTTCTTGATCAGAAAGACATCAGAGAGTCCTTACATGCCACTTTAAACACATTCTTAAATTCACTCTTCTGCATTGCTAAAATGTGTAATAAAAATGCAATTGTTTTCTGTTGCCTGAATTAGAAATGGATAATCTACAGTCTGAAACTGTAATTTGCCACTGTCGAGTTACTGTCCAAAGAGCTCTACAGGACATACCAGGATGGTGGAGATGCTAATTGCCTTTTGGTATTTTCTCCCCGGTGGTGATTGAATTTTTTTCCACAAAACTTTGCCATTAGCAGATGACCCTTTCTGTTAGAGCTTATATATAATTACCTTCATATGTTTCATAATTAAAAAGCATTCATACATGCTCCTTTTTCTCAAGAACATTCAAATTACGTTTATGCACAAGAACCAATGAAAAATATGCCCACCGTTGTTTAAATAGTGTTCTGAAGCAGTAACAACATTTAATTTAGGGAATGTCTGAAAATATATTTGGTAGGTTTCTTTGCATGAATTTGGGTGCAGTTTTTTTGTCTGACCTGAGTCGGAATTAAACTAAATCTATTACATTGAATTGATTTTCTTTTGACTTGATAATTACTATTAAAGGTATTTAACAGATGAAGTACATGACAGTATATGCCGCGCTAATTTATTAAAAGGGTGTCCAGTCATGTTCGAGCGGTAGGTGTTCGTGGATTGCAAAATAGTAAGTCTTTGAGATAAATGGATCCGTACACCTTTCACTGATGAATGATTTCCACTTCATCCATATGCTCTCCTTTAATTTATGCAGTGTTGTACACTGACGCTTTTTTTTGGGTCCAAAACAGTACTATTAGTTGTAAAGTCAGGATCGATCGTTGATGAGTGGCATTCATGATTGTTTCAAACTATTTCAGTCCAGCTACTTTCTCCATGTTGTAGTATAGTACAATTCCTCGTGACAGTATTGTTGTAATACATCTCTGGGGGTGTTTGTGCAAAAACGGGTAAGAAACCCTAGTTTAGACATTTGTTTCCTCTGGGGATGTAAATATCAGTGCACCAAGGATGACTTTCAGCAAATTCTTATATCCAGGCATCAGTACGTTACAGCAGTTCTCGTATTTATACATTTTAAACGCCAGAGACACCAAAAATGTCTCATTCTCCTTTATATTCATTCTGAATTATCTTTGAAATGAATAAGTATTAATTCTGAGTATTGCCCCTAGGAAGCACCAGTCTGGGGTGCAGACACGTTGCCTAGGGATGCTAACTATTGTAATGCATGGATGTCTGTTCAGGGTGGTAGAACTTCAGAACCAGTCATGTTTCATGATTCATCACCCACTAAAAACCACTTAACCTCTTAGAAGCAAGAATATGCATTCAAGGGGTGTCTCTTAATATTTATAAACAGCTACATGCACAGTAATGTCATTACAAAAGCACTATAGTAATGTCATCATAAAACCGCTGTAACCTACTGTGTATGTAGGGAGCGTTCATATAACTCATGTGAGCAACTGCGACTGTCCATTTAAATTGTGATTTCCCATTTTCAAGAGCTCATTGTGGTCAGAACAACACAGCTAATTGCAACATCATTTTTTGTCCATCTGTGAAATATATTTAACATTTTAAATAAAAGTCCTGGCAAAACAAATATTTATGAATTTTTATATTTATGCATCACTCTCAATTTAAATTTGCATTTTATTGTAACATATACAGTACAAATAGAAATTTCCAAGATATGAAAAAATGCTAAGACAATATAAAAATATTTTATATGCTGTAGGTTAGACTTTCTTTGTCCTGATAGACTATAAAATATATAATTTGCTAAGTTGTACTACAAAGATTAACATTTTATTGATACAGTATACACTAGAAAAATTCATGTTTCAGGAAAGACTTTAGAAATGTTGTTACAAAGTAAAATAATACAAGGACTTGTTCCTAATTAATACCCAAACACCAAAACGTGCAAGATACCTATAACATACAAAATTTTAACTGTCAAATTATGCTGAATCTTGAACGAACACCATAAGGGTTGGTAAAATTTGATATAACTCTCATTTTTCTGGTCAGTCCATGGATGCTTTGGTAAAATTAGCTAATCTTTCTTTAAAATTTTTTGCAGTGCTTGAACTGAACTAAAGGGCATTAGATAGTATCATTAACGTTTCTCAAGGGTCTACACAGTGCTGGTCAACTCATTAGGTGACATAGGCAGTCACTTATTGCATCAGCTTCTGAGGGGGTGCCAACTTACCAAATAACCGGTGCCACCCCTCTGACTCGAGAAACCTTCGCTGTCTGAGACAAAGCGAATTTGGCAGGTTTCCTCATAGCGCCACTCTACAGCAAACAGCCAAGGATTACAGTGAATCATGAGCCACCAGATTCCGTGACCAGATTAAAAGAAACATTAAGCTAGACATCAGAAGTGTGGAGTATTTTGTCAGGTGCAAACACAACAACGTGCCTCACCCACCCAACAGATTCCGTATTGCGAAACATGGTGGCAGCAGGGTCATTTTAAGGGATGCTTTTCATCGATACAAAGTAGGAGCTGGGTAACTTGTCAGAATAGAGTGTGATGTAGATGAAGGTAAATACAGAAATGAGAAAAAAAAACACTTTGGTCTGGAAGAAACCATCGGCTCAAACACATATTGATCTTTCAGATTTTAAGCAAAACAAGATGAGTTAAAAAGCAGTATGTTGATTGCTGTAGAGGCTCACAGTCATTGCAAGACGTGTTCAGCAACACCCTCCATCCCTAAGTAGATCAAGTCTGAAGAATCATTGGCAAAACTTACTTTACTTACGTCAAAGAATCTGCAATGACTATGTCGGTTCCGCCATAAACAAAATTAATGCGTAAAATATTCAGGATGTGACAATCGGAATGCTAAAAGAGGGCTAACACTTACACGTTCTATATGATTTTGGTTGTAAAAAAAAGTTGCCATTTACACAACTCCAACAGTATAAACATAGTTTCAGACACCATGCAGCATCTCTTTCAATCTCTTAGGAAGTGAGAAAATTGAGTTTTGAGTGTAACTGAATAAAAAATAAACACAAAGTATAAATTTAGGTGAGATTTTTCTAGAAAGACTTACAATTTTACTCATTTATACAGATTCATTCTTTGCTGGAACCATTAAAGTTAACTGTCTTACTCAAGAGGACCCCTGCGGGTTCATCTCCCAGGACAGGTTGAAAGTCAATACCCTTTATTTTTACATTACAAGGATAACTGCTCAGATTCTTCATAATTTTTATTTTTTATAAACATAACTCTGATATGATTATATTACATACATACATACATACATACATATGTGCATGTATGTGCATACCAATCACATATGCAATAATTTTTCTGTTTTCATTTTCCGGATCTCAATTCCCCATCTTGCAGGCATGAAGGTTCACAGCTGTGTCTGAGAGCTGTCAAGTTCCACCGTTGTCAATGGGGATCTGACGTCAAGCAGCTAATTGGGTCCGTCTTTGTGCGTAGGTACCGGGCACGCCCAGCGATGCTGACGTGGGGGACGCCTTAGATCAACAGGCGCTTGCGTCCGTCCCGAGCATGTATGGGGAGAAGAGGCACGCCGGGAAAATAGCTTCAGCGATTGTCGAGGCACGCGGCATTTAGCCCCGCCACCTGAACCCAGCAGCTGGCCGGCACCATGGCAGGTATCCTCATTAATTCCGTACACCGTCTCGGAGCATAGAAGTGGGGAGAAATATTAATCCCGTTTCTCCCTGTGGGATCTATTTGTCCAGGAAATCATGCAGCCTCTAATTCCGTCCATCATCCTCATATGTCAGCATTCCGTTGTCACAGGTCCATCGCCTGATGAGACTCTTATTAACAAGGGGATAAGATCTTGGTAACGGGTGGGGTCCTTTGTCTCAGGTTTTTTTCCTCCCCAGTTTAGGCGCCCTCCCTTTTTCCCTCCACTTCCTTTGTTTTGGTTCCTCTCTCCAGTCCTCTCTCCTTTGTTAGCCTGCTGACATCACGCGCGTCATAGCGGCTCGATCATTTGGGAGAGGGGTTTACTCAAACAGTGGCAAGAGGCTCTCGTCACAGGAGGGACCAGGTGTAAACGAGGCCACTCGCCTGTTCCTTTTTAATTTGTTTCCCTTTTATATTAAAGGACAGCGCGAGTCAGTGCCGATACTTATTCCGATAAATCCATATGGTACTTGCTGGTGGGGGTCCCATGGGACCGACAGGATGGCTGATGGCTTCACTGTTGCCTAGGCGAGCCGGTGACGGGGGTGGGGGGCAAAGGGGCTGCTAATGGCAGTCAGACGCCATGACGATAGCTATCTGGGGAGCTTCTCCATCTCAGTCGGAGTCCCTCTTCCTCTCACACGTACAGTGCACAGCTGCCATTCTTACATTCACTTCGGCATCTGCCAATCCATGTAGGTGTAAATCAATTTTTCATATGCTGTAGATTAATTTATAACTCTTGTTGCTCGACTTGGGCGGGGGGGGGGGGGGGGGGGGGGGGGGGGGG
>JAODUD010000019.1:19445596-19459864 GCA_026784285.1 Stomatorhinus walkeri | reverse complement strand
TATGTCCAGGTAACTGTGAGAAAACAGAAAGGGCTATGTCCAGGTAACTGTGAGAAAACAGAAAGGGCTATGTCCAGGTAACTGTGAGAAAACAGAAAGGGCTATGTCCATCTAACTGGGAGGAAACAGAATCAGTCATGTTCACAGACCAATTTTTCATATATCACTGACTCACTTTGCATTATTTCAGCACAGCAAGGATTTTTTCGTTTTCACTTTTCTTTCCCTTGAAGTTGAGTGCTGGAAATAGATGTTAAAAAAAGTTTTTCATTTTGTTTGTTTTTTATTATTTGAGTAGTAGTTGAACTAATACAAAATAAAACATGCATTGTTTCCTTTTAACCCATCTCATCATTTCATTGTTTAAAACAGGTTAAAAATGGTTGTGGAGTTTACTGCACCTGTACAGGTGATGCTGAGCCATAATTAATACGGTTACCACTGAAAATCTTTTCAAAAGTGCCCACAATGCTTCTCTTAATATACTAATTAAACTGTGAGTCAACAAAATTTCAGAGCAGATAATGAGTGCTACCCATTAATTCATGCTAATTAAGAATAAATTGACAGTTTTTAATTACAAAAATCTATACTAGATCCAAAGAAACAATGTGTTAGCTGGGGGTGGGCTATTTCTGGAATGAAAGCTCGGTTGTAGCAGCATGAACGCTGGATTCATGCGGTTGTGTCACCTTGGCAAGCGAATTTCCCTTTGAAGTACAATGTAAGCAGACTTGGAATATTTAAATGTTTTTTTTTTAAATAAACATAAAACATATTTAAAAGTTAAAGGAACACAGAGTATCAGCCTTTTCTGACAAAAACATTGTTCTGGTTTTGAAGGGTAAACAAAAGGTTGTGTTAATGAGATATGAAATTTTGGTGAATTCTATGACTGGGCCTTTATCTAACCATCATTAGCTGGAACTGGGATGTGCTACAGTGCACAATGGACACCAGTGTTGTGTTGACAGCAAAAATACATAGATCTAAGCAGCACAGACACGATACATTCACGGGACACAGAATATGCAATGTCTCTGTTAGCTAAATTCACTTAATTTTTCAACCTCATCATATCTACATATTAATTCACTTCTCTGCTTTGGTTGATATGTGAAATACTGTGAGTATACTAAAGTGATTTATTTAAAACTGATCTTGTTTTTGTTATGCTGCCTGGTGAAAACTTTGGGATTAGGCAGATTTTGAAAGCCAGTGACTTTGTTCAATAATATACAATAAGTAAAAAAACTTAACTTCTTTCTTTGAAATGAAAAGGAAAACTATTTCTTTATTTTAATTTCATATCTATTTTGGAAACTATTCCATTCTGGCTTTTTTTAATCAAATGCTTCAGGCACAAATGGCATTTTCTTGATAAAACATGAACTTAAACATATATACCAAAGAACACTGTAAATCCTACTGTATACTCTGTACCTGGCTGGTGAGTTTTTATAATTTTTTAGGATATTATAAACTTAAGGTCGAATCTCATTGCTTACTATGCTCAGCTGTATTTTGGTAGAAATAGTACAAAATATTATTTGAACAATGATTTTTTCCCTCATTTCTATATAACTTCACTAAGACCCAGCTTCATACGTTTTGAAAACAAGAGGCAGATTGACTAAAAGATAAATTGGATTTTAGCTTGGCCGGCATGGTGGTGCAGTGGACAGCACTGTTGCCTCACACCTCTGGGACCTGGGTTTGAGTCTCTGTCCTGGGTCACATGTGTGTGGAGTTTGCATGTTCTCCCTGTGCCGTCGTGGGGTTTCCTCCGGGTACTCTGGTTTCCCCCCACAGTCCAAAGACATGCTGGGGCTGATTGGAGTTACCATATAGCCCATAGGTGTGCATGTGTGAGTGACAGTCCAAAGACGTGCTGAGGCTGATTGGAGTGGCTAAATTGCCCATAGGTGTGAATGGTGTGTGGGTGTACCCTGCGATGGGCTGTCCCCCCTGTCCAGGGTTGTTCCCTGCCTTGTGCCTGTTGCTTCTGGGTAGGCTCCAGACCCCCAGTAGGATAAGCGGGTATAGATAATGGATGGATTTTAACTTGCTGAGACATCACTATTTATCGATTATATCGACAGGGTGACCCATTAACTCACCTCCTGTATTTTCAGGAGCCAAGTATCCAAATCTGCTTGATTGTGCCTTTCTGGTATGTTGCTGCTGTTGATCTCTTCTCAGTCTGTAACCAGTCAGCCGGTTCTCTTGAGCTCTGTTCAAATTTTAATACGAAGTCACAATCCCTGAAATCTGGATCTACATTTCTTGGTGCAGTAAGCTATTTTTCAATGGTAGATGCCAGCATTCACTAAGGTCAGCAAGGATCCTAGCTTTTATTGGATAGTCTTGCTTCTTTCATTGCTACCTGTAAGTATTTCATTGATACCCAAAAAAATTACATTCAAATCTACAGAATGACATGGGTCTTTACAGGCGTAGACAGGTCATATGTTTAGTGTTTGAATGCATGCGTATCTGTTTTTCAAGGTCTCAGCTCTCAGCAAATGGTCAATATAGATCCATCAGAAGTTTCTTGCATATTATGAATTTCAATGTAATTTCAGTAAATCCATTTACTTTTAGCGTAAGCTCTATTACAAATGCATTCCGTGCCAAATAACTGGATTTTCTATTTGCATATTGCTTTCATAGTTGCAATAAAATGATTCAGTGTAAATTTAGTGGAATTGTTTGTACGATTGTAATAATTAGACTTCTTGATACAATGGGAAATGCAGTGTAATAATTTACAACAACCACAACAACCATGTCAGCTGATGTTTTTGTTATAGTGGATCTCTAGCGCCTCTGTGTGCCAATGACGAATAAAGTGGAAGACAATTGAGAAAGGAGTGCTTTTGTAATGTGTGAACAATGCGCCAATGTTTCTATATCTGGAAAAAGCATTTGAAATCCAATACTCTGTGCTACCGCACATTCTCTACATTGTAAACTTCAGGGTGTCTGAGATTTATAACTTCATAAAGTTTTAGCAGAGCTTTGGAGAGCTTCCCTATCATCCCTAGGAAAGAAGTCAACTCGTTGACCCTGATGTGTGACACAAGGAATGAGATGAAGACGGTAGATGAAGCCAAGCCATTGTAAATACCTCAAGTCAAACCAGAGATTGGACTTTGGTCCACACTCAATAGTCGAGTCTTTAGCATTGGGCTATGTATTCCTCCAATGACGTCTTACCCTGTCACATCTTACTCTGTGGCTTATTCCCATTGACTAGAAGAGATGTAGGGGTGAAGCGATATGCAAATAAGAAAAATTCTAACTAAGCACCGTTAACCAGTCTCATCCCAAGGTTTTCAGTGAAGGAAAGGTTCCAAATGAAAGCCGGCATGTGCTCATTTGAAAGAAAAATCGCCAGTGTTTGGACGCACACGCGAGGTCTAGTCCAAGCAGAAGGCCTGCATATCTCAGCCATGTGTCAGCTACAGCGTCAGCTTTGAATATCTGTTTTATTTTCCTGAGTGATTCGAACACGGAGCTTATGCGGCGTGGCTTGCGTCTGAGGTTCACTTTGTTGGTGTGTGGTGTCAGTGCGTCAGCTTGTCAAGTTTGTGCTGGTTCATGACACATTAATTAACCTGCTTAAACAAATATATATTTTATGTATTTTTGCATAATTACAGATGACTAAACTGGAGAAGGAGGTATCTTCTGTCAAAAGCAAGGTGACAGCTAGTGTACTGTAATTGCTACAGAATTACTATAATTACCACTAGGCTTGAAAAAATGTTAATGAGGCATGTTATTGGCTTGCTTTTGGAGACAAAACAGGGCAATCAATTTTAATTGATACATGCAATATAGCCAAATTATACTGTGCAAGGCTTTTATTTAATCCTGAAGCACTGCACCCATCTTGGCTGAAACTGAGACTTATTATTTAGCTCATGTACACAGTAAAATGACACTGACAGATTCCCTCCACAGAAATTAACTTTGATATTTGCATATAATACACAAAATACTAAATTAAAATGCTAAATGGCAAATAATAGCTAAATGCACTTTCTGATCATTTTTTCTCTGCAATGTAAGAAAGTTGAAATGAGTACAACTCAAATGTAATCCACAAATTAATAACGATCATTAATGCCCCATAAGTATTGCAATTATAGGATTACATTATTGTAATATAATTGGAATATTTTAATTAATTCAATGAATATAAAACATGTTTGTAAACAAATCCATTTAAAATACTCTTTAAAGTAAAATTCTGAAGAGTGGTACATGTTTTTCATTTGAGGACTTGATCAGGTCTAAATCATTTCTCATATCATGACAAAATATGTCTGGGAGTACCATGTAATATATCCTTCCAAATATCTCATGCAGCAGCACACAAAACCTTGACTGACTGCTATATTGACTGATCATAAAGTAACTTTTAAATCTTTTGATTCTACATAATGTAATCTGTAGCAGAATATGCACTTCCTGGAATAAATACCCCATATACCTCAAAGCAAAATTCAACAGCCCACTTAATTCCTGCAAGAAAATCGACAGATTTTAGTGAGCTCCTGGGTAGGACTTTGGAAATCCCAGGTTCCTCTTTCCACAGCAGCCTTCCTGTAATACTGTCTTGAAAATTCATTGTGTACCGGGGTCGGAAATGGATTGGAGAAAAAAGCTAAAGACTGCCTTTTTTGTTAATACTAAATCATCTTAGTTGTAACAGTGCAGTGTAACGGCCACAAGTATTTTGGAAATGATAATCAAAATACTGTTGGAATTAATAGACGAATCAAGATGCATTCTTGGTAATAATTACACTTTAATTACATAAATACAATAATTAATGACAAAGGTATACATATGACACATTCCATCATCAGCTTCCAGTCAACCCTCCATGACAGCATGCAACACTAGGGAGGAAACTACCCCCATGGCGATGTAGATGCAGCAGGACTCATTGCATCGGTTTATTCTGAAAAGTCTAATAAATGCTCTCGTTACATGCATGTAGATATTGATCGTTTGTCAGCTGCAACGGCTGGTGACTGCGTCACTGTTTATTTTATAGATGAATAGTTTCATATCGTCAGCGATACTCCACCATGCTTAGCCAAACTGGTGATCCCGATCCACTACTGCTGTCTGGCAGATGGACGCACGACACAGTAACGCCCATTCTGCTGCCGTATGTAGGGGGGTGGCGGGGGGGGGGGCGGGGGTGATGCAGCGTGCAGGGCTTATAAGGTAAGGGGGCTGTGCTTCTCTGGCTATAAAAAGATTTCTCAATGAAAGTCTTAGAGGTTGAAGCCATTTGAATGATTTTTTTGAATGACGCAGGGGCTGCGTCTCATGGGAGGCAGATCAAATCCAGCCACAGAGACAGAGATATTAAAGAGGAGTGAAGGCACGGCCAGGAGACCTGCATTTCGCTGACTTACAATTAAAACCTTGGTAAAAATGAACCTGGAAATATCAGCCACCCCGTGGGGACCCGCTACCATAATAACGCGACAAAGCAGAAATTTAACACCATACCACTCACCTGTTTTTGTATTCTGCAATAGTTGCCTGTTTTTCTGGAATAAACACCAGTAATTTAGATTTGCTGATCGACTTTCTTAAACATCTGTTTTTTTGCACAAAGCCCAATAGCTCACCATGATCCTTAAACAGGAATGTGCGCTGAGGTAGTCTAGCAGTTCTTCAAGCAGATACCTGTGGTTTGATAATTTACATTTCCTCTAATTCTTGCACGCGTGCACATGCAGAAGTTTGGATTACTGCTGTGTGCAGAATAAGCATGGATGTTTTGAGAAGCCAGTGATTTACAGACCAGTGTAACCTGTGGCAGTCACATATTCTCCCAGTGCTAGTAAACATTTTTTTTTAAACTAGGAAGTATCCTGAAAATGAATAACGATGCAGATCAAGGGGACACAGGATGATAAGGGTGATCATTTGAAATATGCATTTGAAGCTCCTGGGGCAAACTGAGGACTGGCCGCGTCTCTCTGCCTCTCCCCGGAGGATCATGGGATTGAATAATTCTCTGAAGCAAACTGCAGCACTTGGTAACCCATGTACAAGCCAGCTGGAAGTCAAGGAGCCTATTGTATGCAGGGGGCTTTTGTTGCTGCTGGTGGTTTAATTACTCATTGGGACATACTCACTGGAATGCCTAAATGAGGACAACGTGCTGCCTCGCTACACCATCAACCCTTTGCTAATTTGGACTGCAGTGTGCATCGTGATGAGGTTCCTCAAAGAAATATATTGATTCACTGGATATTGCAAGACATCGGGTCCCTTTATTTGTCTGCAAGTAAAATTGCATTAATGATACGCTGATTGAAAAACTCTTTGTGGAAAATTAAATTATGGATTTACCTTTGTTTGTGGGACTCTTTAACCATCCTATTTTGGTAATACCCACCCTTGTAATTTCTTTGAATACCCTTTTGGCATAACAGATTGCTACCAAGGAAAAGTTACAAAAAACTATAAAAAAAACTGTTCTCTTGAACTCTTATTACTCGAGTACAAAAAACTCACCTAGCTTATTGTTTACGTCATTGTCTTAATCACTGTGCTATGATTATTCAACCAAAAAAAGGCAAAAACATCATCAATTTCCCGGCTGTGGCAGCAGCATGCTGAGCAGGTCAGGCAACTGTTCCATGTGCACAGACCTTAGGATCCCTAAAAGTTCCTGAGCCAGCTGGGAGATATAATTCCTCCAGCATCTCCCGAGTCTTCTCTGGGGCTTCTGCCTAGTGGGACATGATAGGAACAGCTCCCTTGGGTGCTGTCCAGGTGGCATCCCTACAACAAACGCAAACTGCCACAGCCGACTCCTCTCGAGCCAAAGCAACACCAAAATCCCTCAGGATCTCCAAAAACCAAACCTTGCTATACAGAATGAGTCCACCAGTCCTGTGAAGAAACCTGCTTGTGCTTACAGCCTGATTGTTTTATTCATTACTTATATGTGAAGATAGGGATGTAGATTGACCAGTAAAGTTACCATCACTTCTGAACAAAATTCCAAAGTACTTAAACTCCTCTAGTGAAGGCAAGCCATTGCTTCTTTCCTGCAAGAAGTAATCCACTCATTTATAAGAAAATACCATGGCCTTGATTTCAAAGGTGGTGATTCTGATTCCCACCACTTCACTTTCTACACTGAGTCACTGAAGTGTGTGCAGGAGCTCCTGCTTGGATGAGGCCAAAACCACAACGTCATCTGCAAATAGCCGGGATGTCACTTCTAGCCTAGGACCAGATACCGTTCTATCTATGGCTGTGCCTTGATGTCTTGTCGATAGGAATCACAAGTGGAGACAAGATGCACCTTTGACATATGCCAACACCCACTCTAAAAAACTTTGATTCTGTGCCAAAGACACAAAGACACTTGCCTCATTCATATAGTGCCTGGACAGTCATAAGCCTTCTCCAAGTCAACAAACTGTGTTAACCTCATAATCCCAACAATATCCTGTGCGGTCAGCATCTTGGGACAGATTTTGTTTACTAGTGCCATTCCAATATAGTGACCTCTGATCACCATAATAACTTCATCTGCACCAGAAGTGGTGGAAGGGAGGGGGCATCAATCAGATTAAAGAGTTTCTCAACAGCCAACATTTTGGATATGAGGTCCTGATTTTTATATATCCTAAAAATCAAGCAAACTATCATTTACAGTCTTTGACAATATCAGCAGAATTGGCCTGCACTTCCCCAACTCACATGAACACAGCCCGACAAGGTCCCAACTTCACTTTTTGAGGTGTCGGAGACATCTTTCAGGCCACCTGGTCTTTATCCATGGCCTCTCCAACCACCTCCCATGTATGAGCTTCTGCGATGGCCATAGCTATAGCCTTTCCGGCCTGTCAGTACCTTTCAGCTGTCTCTGAAGACCCCTGTTGCCCTGAAGGTCTCCTTCTTCAGCTTGACAGCCTCCTTCACCACAGGTGTCCATTTACGGGTCCTAGGGTTACTGCCATGACAGGCACCTACTGTCTTCTGGCTACAACTCTTTACAGCCGCTGCAAACGATTCAGCCTTTAAACATCGTCCATTCGGCCTTGCTGTACCCGACCTCACTTGGCTTACAATCTAAGTCATTCTGGAGGTGTGAGCTGAATTCATCTCCAACAGAAGCTTCAGCCAGACATTTCCAGCATACCCTGACTGCTTGTCTGGGTCATCTTGGTCCATCTGGCTTCCTTTCCATGCACCAAATGTACCTTACTGGCAAGTGGTGATCAGTTGAGAAGTCTACTCTTCTTTTCACACAAGTGTTCAAAACACACAGCCTCAAATCAGATGAAACAACCCTATAGTCAATTGTTGACCTTCACCCTGGGATACACTTGGTACTGGGTACACTTCACTGTTAGGACATGGTATATGTCATGAAACACCCATGGATTTCACAAAAGTCCCGTAATAATTCACCACTCGGATTTTGATCCAGGAAGTCATTGTTCAGAATCATACCCTGTGTGAGTATTAAGGTCTTGTAGTTAGAGCATAGTTTCTAGACAATTGTTCTGAGCAGCACAAGTTGCTACGAATCCATGTCAGGAGGGACACTATGAGCAAGGATGGGGTTTGTAAACTACCATTTCAACCGTCTCAATAAAAAAAAAAAACTGGATTTCACTTAAGCACTGAGTTCTTGCTGTTAGCTGATTGATCAGTCTCCTCTAATCACGCATGTGAAACAGCTGGATGAGCTGAAACAGCTGAAATGGATTAGGTGGTCACCCTGGGGGCGGGGGCAAGGTCCCAGCTATGCAAAATCCTGAGGGGCACAATGAGGATATTTTGAAGGCAGTTTTTCTGAACCTGAATCATAGTTGGGGGCCACTTTACATGTGAGATTTTTCGGTGGTTAAAAAACAAGCTTCATAGAAGCTCAACAAAAATTCAGATTTGACATTAATTGAAACTATCGGTACAAATGCATTAACAATTAGTCATTAAATATCAAGACAGTTAGCGAGAACTGAATGCTAACTCGCTAATAAAGGAGTTTGTATTTTTAAATCAATAGATAGAGCATTTTAAAGCAATTGGTTTTGGTTTTTGCAATACAAATGCAGCTAGCGCAGAGGGCAGCTAGAGTATTCATTAGCTCGGTGTCCATTGCGGGGAAGTGTTTAGTAAAGGGAGGCTATTGGCCTCAAATAGGGCATCAAACACAAAAATAGACATGACGGAATAGTTTATCCAGAGGACACATGGTTTGTTTTTCTATTTGGATAGGATTTGGATTTGTTTTGGAGTCGTATCAATAAATTTAAATGTAAATCTGCATTGAACTACTTATTATGCATATGGCTTAGATGTGGCATGTGACTGTAGCGCTATCTGCTTATCTTTTGGATTGCTTACTTATTTTTTTGTCCATTTATTTAGGTTTCTAAACAAATAAATACTGTGATGGGTTGGAGGCCCATTGTGGGTGGTTCCCTGCCTTGCGTGTTTAGCCTCTGGGATAGGATCCGGACCATCTACAACCCTGAATAGGACAAGAATTTTGAGAAAGTGGTCCGATGCATGGAACAAGACAGAACAGAGAATGGATTCAAGAATGAAACAAGCACAGATGGTTAGTCAGTCTTGTACAGCTGTGCCTATCCATAGCAGGATCACCGATCCAGTCAGAACCAGTTGGCCATCATTAATGATGCCTGAGGTAGACCATAATCAGTCTTGAATGCATGTGTCTTACATAACGAATCCACTGCTTTCAGGTTGAGATAATGGTAAGCAAAAGGCTAGTTCAAATACTTTTAATATAGGTAATATTTATAAATGTAGATCACGGTATTTGAATTTTATACATTTGGATACTGGACCCTCTGTTTGTGATTTTTGCCTCACTCTCAACAGCCAATATCGTATTTTTCTGATATCCTAAAATTCAGGAACTGCACAGTAAATATAACAGATTTTCCTGGCAACAATTAGTAAAATAAGTAGTTATTTAATTTTATAGATGTGCCTAGTATTAGCTAAATTTGAACCATTCAAACAAATGTGTTTCTTACCATTACCTCAGCCTGAAAAGAGCGGTAGCTATGCAAAATTTTGTAAAATGTTCAGTAAAAAATGCAGTTATTTAATTATACTTTTTACCAGCCATGGCGATTACATCCGGAAGCTGTGTGAAATTGAGGTCCACACTCCCTGTGGTCATTATGGATATCCTGGCCAAGTCTGCTTCTCTGAATTTGATCACCTAATCATTCCACAGTTAAACACCCTAATTAATCACTGTCTCTCCACCCCAGTGATAAATTACATAATGGCAATGTGATGTCACAATGCTACAAAGGTGTTTACTCATCCTTTTGTTGCAGCTTACTTTTAACGCTAAAAGTATTAAATATATATTAAATCTTATTACGTTATTTGAAATGTCTTCGGTATTAGGTTTTTGTTAAGCCTACTAAAATATGCATAGCTATAATTATTATTATTGTTATAACAACAACTATTCCGGGTTATTATTATAATTATTTTATGAATTCATGATTTTCTCATAGATTTAAAATTTCTCACAGGGATTCAGAAGACAGGGAATTGTTTGGTTCCATTCACTCAGAAGATTCAATTCCATTCTATATAAACTCAATAATGTTTGGATGATTAATAGCCTCACTAAACAGCTAATAACATAGCTTTATGAAGAAGTGAGGGATATGTAAATATGTTTTACATGACATCAATATGGCCTGTGTTTTGTGGAGCATATGAAGAGTAGAATTGAATGTTGTAACATTAAATGCAAGAGCCAATAAAGATTTGAAAACAGCTAATCAGAAAAAAAACAAAAATGCAAGAATTCCACTAAAAGCCTATTCATTGAATTCAGTATATGAAATCCGAAAAAACGCAAAAATTGAGCTGACATAATGTTATTTATAATATTATTGTAATACCATAAAGATGATTAATTCGATTCGTCACTAATTGCAAAAAAGAGAAATCACTTTGCCCTCATTTTTTTTTTTTTTTTTTACTTTACACACCAACATAGACATATGCACAAACAGGCAAGGATACTAAGCATTCCATTTGTACTCTCCCTAACCATTTTGACAGAAAAAGGAGGAACTTCTGTCTGGCACAGGTGAGGGTAAGTGACAGAGCCTAGTGCTTGTAAGAAGGTGGCAATCAACACGTATGAGGCTGCAGATAGCTGGAGGAGAATCAAGTAATGTGGCGTCTGAAACACCAACCCAACACTTTGCCTCAATTATCCTCCGCTGAGAGGTTACAATCATAGGGAGCATTAGGCTGGGAAAATCACACATTGCAACAACCTGTAATATTCACTGCGCTGCACTCTACATTTCACAATGGGGAATGCAGAAGCTGGCAGCAAAGGAAAATGGCAAATATCAAGTGTTAAAAACAACCGTTAGCTAATAATAGGGTTTATGATATGGCATATAATTCGGGGCAAAAGTCAGGACATTTGTTTCGTTTTTACAGTAGTTCTTTTTTCTCTGAAGGCAGGTGGTAGACAGGAGAAACAAAATAAAACAGAAAATATTTTTTTCTTTGTCTTTTTATGATTTTTTATTTGGATTGTGTTAGTTGCTCATGCATTTTTGTATTTCTACAGTAATTCAATAACTCATTTGTGTTACTTATTATCCATCCATCCATCCATCAACCTTCAACCCTCTTGTTCAATTATTTTTATGAAATCAATAGTGGCATATATTTTACACATTTGCTGAAACTATTTGTCTAACTATTTTAAAAGTTCAAAATGGGATTTTTAAATGATCACTTTATGTTAATTGTTTACTGCATATTATATAATATAGTTAGTGTAATGTAAAAGAAATGTAAAAGAAAAGGCTATTCTGAGTGTTGGTTAACCAAATACGACATGCTGACTGCTTACCCTTGCAACCCTGGATGGATGTAAATATTATGATGCTTTGATATTTTTTTTTACATATTTTTTTTGCCAACATTTTCCCTTCTCTTTGCAGAAATACTTGATTATAAAATAATGCTATAATACCATTATACAATAAAGGAAAACAGTTATTTTTTTAATAGCCATAAACTTCTCTGACTGAGTACACTTCTCTGATCGGTATTATTTTAGCTACGGAAAATGTAAAGTATGCTTTTATGACATAAATGTGAGTCCTACTTCAGAGGTTCAGATGAAGCAATGTGGACCAGACTGTGAAGACGTGCAAACGATAAACTTTTATTGTCTTTTCCAAGAAAATGAAATAAAATAAAAACTGGAACAGTCTGAGTGAAACATTCTGTGAAGAAACTGAAAGAACGATGCATCTTTAGTTATGAGTCCCGACCCAAAATAGTGTCAGCCAAATGCCCGACACATGCGTGAAATGCGATACTAAAGCCCCATTTTCCAAACCTTTACTCTCTCTCTCTATCTATCTCTCGCTATATACATACATACATACATATATATATATATATATATATATATATATATATATATATTAGCAGATCTTTTCTATATATGTTTTTTCCCACACCACGTACATATATCTGTGAAAGTATTTTCCTTCCCAAGCCAAAACAGATATACTGTGATTTCTTTATGCGACTGAATGTGTTCACTGAATGGACTGATACTCTATTCAAGATGCACTCTGTCGTAAGTCACTTGCTTTCTGGGAAGGACATTAGATGCTTTGAAAATGGGTGGATGGTTAGTATCTCAGTGTATACCTACACTGACATCTAACAACCACTGTGTATTTTAAAGGTTTTTAAACATTTTATTGTACTGTTGCCTTTGCCTATGCCTCAGTTTGTATGTTTATACAAAGGAAAAACACATTAATATTTGTGTGTTTGATTAGCAGGCATGCAGACTATGTCACAGAGATCATCATGTTAATTTTAGGTGTCAGATTGCATTCAAAACACATGGAAAATTAGAGCGGATCTAAATTCCAAAGGATTAAAGAGTAACACGGGTAATAAATAATAGGCCAAAGCCTATATTTATGACATTTAAAATATGTTATGACTTGTGTGATAGGAGTTTAGATTTACAGGGAGGAGAATGACA
Organism: Stomatorhinus walkeri; assembly: GCA_026784285.1. NCBI lineage: Eukaryota > Metazoa > Chordata > Actinopteri > Osteoglossiformes > Mormyridae > Stomatorhinus > Stomatorhinus walkeri. The sequence continues at coordinate 19,446,762 of JAODUD010000019.1, read as the reverse complement.
ATGAAAGGGACATAGACAGAATATGAGGATTGCCAAAGCCACCTCACCTGCCCCCCTGCCTGCATAGCCGTCTGTCTGCCTGCCTGCCCATAATGCATCTGCCAGCCCGTGGTGTCCTGGCATCTGCCTGAATTTACCTCGCATTGATTATGTAAACATGTACAGTCCAGTGCCAGCCAGAGGAAGATGGGCTTCCCCCATGATTCTGCCCTCTTCCAGGGTTCCACCCTTTCTTTGAGGGGACCCCTCCTTGCTACCGTCACCTCAGGCATACTTCCCGGGGACCTGGGACCTGTAAAGTGCTCTGTGTCAATGCTCCTTGTTGAAAGCGCTATACAAATAAAGTTGAGGTGAATTAAAATTAAGACTGTATTTTCCAATAAGTGTGCCCGATAGCAGTCAATAACATCTGAAATTTGGGGTTTATTCACTAAAAACATACTCCAGATGTCAATGGAAATCAAAACTCTTTGCTTGAATAGTTTTTTTTTTGATTGTCTGTATTTCACATTACTTAACTTGATTGCAATTCATTGCACAAAAAGTTTTAATTGCTTGTACAGCTTACAAAGCACCCAACTTTTAAATATTTGTTATTGAATTCCAATGTTTCCAACCTTCGTGATTACTATGTTTACTATGAATTATATGTAATTTTATTATTAAATGGTGATTTACTTGGCAACTTCAGCAATAGTGATAATAGTGTATAGAAAATTCAAAGTGTCCAGTTTGCCTTTGAATAGCCTTGTTTTGGACAAGTAATGCACAACAACAAAAACAACAATAATAATAATAATAATAATTATTATTATAATAATAATAATAATAATAAGAAGAAGAAAAAGAAGAAGTATTTATCATTACAAACATGTTTTTCCAGCATAGACAGTGTTTTTTGTATTTACTATTTGAAAACAGTGCTTTATACAGACTCTCTGCCCCTATACCTGATAAGCAGCTGGAAAGCAGACTGATGGATATTCACAGACTGATGGATATTCACAGACTGATGGATATTCACAGACAGATGGGTATTCACAGACAGATGGATATTCACAGACAGTTGGATATTCACAGATAGATGGGTATTCACAGACAGATGGGTATTCACAGACAGATGGATATTCACAGACAGTTGGATATTCACAGATAGATGGGTATTC
>JAODUD010000019.1:19434534-19445496 GCA_026784285.1 Stomatorhinus walkeri | reverse complement strand
ACAGACAGATGGATATTCACAGACTGATGGATATTCACAGACAGATGGGTATTCACAGACTGAGAACCACAGTAGCTAACAGTACAGTGCTGTTGAAAAGCATTTAACATGAATACATTGTGAGCAAAGTATGAAAATCCCATCCCAGCCTCAATGGATTTGTTGAAAGGCTGCTCTTGCACATTTGGCGAACACGACTGACGTCGGCAAATTTTAATCTAAAATTTAAAATCACAACAATATGAAGGAGAGCATTCTACATTTTAAGCCTCAAGTCTGCACCATAAATAATATTGAAGAGCAAATCATTCTGAGCCACAGATAATGCTCCGGCATGGGATTCATGTTGATAATGGTATTAAAATCTGGCAGGTACTTTACTTATTTCCCATATGCAAATGGCCAGTGAAGTGGCATCTTCATACATTTGCGAGTGATGAATTAACTCTGACAGGGTTTTTTCCCTACAGAGTCCCGGGAGGCCTCGACGATGTCATTTCCACTTGACATGCGATCTTAATCACTCAAGCAGCTCTCCCACAATCCCCTTCCTGTCACATTTCGGTGAACTGTTCTGCTGCTTCTCTAATGGTTGCCCCCATATTGCTGACGTTTTGCGTAAACAGAGATAGGATGTACTTTAACTGTTTAGGGTAACGTGGTTGTGTATGCACCCGACTGATGCTGAATCAAATATGATGTGATATGTAATCAGCTGGCTAATCGTTTAGCTACCAGAGGGCTCCGGAATAGCCTCTTCAACATTGTAATGACATCCTATATCAGCAGTTGTGCTGTGAGAATTAATGTGTGGCACTTGCCGTTGTTTTTCGTAATACTGGTTAACAGCAAGGAAGACTCGTCCAGGAGGAATCCAGCTGAATATACTCGCACATTTTTGTTTCAAGATAAGGTGCATCAAATGCTTTATAGAATATTTTACAGGATATTGTGCTTTATAGAATACAGTCTTATGTTGAGTTATGCCTGATCGAGTTACATCCGATAGCGTTTACATCCAAGGTCCACAGTAAATAATATACACTGATTCAGAGATGCCTGATAGCGGACGTAGTAGAACGTTAGTGAGTGTATCACTTTGTGTAACTGGTGTAGCAGAATGGACAGCGCTGACAGTCATATAATGACCCACTGTCCATATCTAACTCGCAATACAGTACGCATACAGTAATGTATATGTACTGGACAGCTACAATATCAAAATACACCCAAATAGACTTGTGCCCCGTGGTCCCAGTCCTAAATGCCACTGCAGGTCGACGCAAGACTGTATTCCTCCCTGCAGTTACTTCATTTTACAATTATATATAATGTGTTGTTAGTTTGGATTAGTATCTATTCATTGACTGTAGTATTCTGACTCTGTGTCTCTGCTTTCCTGTCCACTGTGTCCCCTGCATCTTTCGCTGTGCCTCCTACCATAGATTTCCCACACGTCTTCACGCTGTAGTGCGTAAGTGTTTCAGAAAATAGATGGATATATATGTTCTGCATTACCTATTCTAGGGTACGATAATATATACATATACGTCAGCGACAAGATACGGAAAAAAAAAATACTACTAACTGGGACAGAGAGTAAACCTTGGGATTTGAGGGTGGCATTCTGGCATTTTTAAGGGACCCTGCTCTGTAAATATCAGCTTTCACGTCTGTTGTTGAATCTCCTTATCCGCAGCTGTGTAATTAAGCATTCCTCAACCTTGCTATGCTCATTGCAGCCATCTGTCAGGTCGGATCGTCATCAGCAAGTAAGAGGGTTGGGAGAGAAGCCTGGGTTATTTTACATTTTGGTCATTTCCCATAGCCCCAGTTGTCAGATTCTGTGTTCGGTTACTTTGTACTAAATCATCTTGTAAGATCGAACTGCTACTTTAAACTTTGTTATACTTGGATTGCAAGATTAAGATAACAGATCCCAATTAAGACCTTTGGTACTTAAATGTTAATGGTAACTTTTTGCAGCAATCACATTAAAGAACAGGCTGTTTCTGTATTATTAAATAGCCAGCTAAAGGCTCAGAAGGGACTATTGAGGAAAACATCCTTCCTTTTTGAGCAATATATCAATGAAAGCCAACATCAGATCACATGGACAACAGGTATAGGGTAATAGTGCGGCCATAAATCCTTAATGATGAGAGATGTGTAGGTACTGAAGACACAAGTGTGATATTAAACTGAGCTCTCATGCAAGATGACTTGGGGTAAAATAAAACGAGATTGAAAGATTTATAAAGAAATATTTAAGAAATAGCCAATGTTTCAGCTGGAACTGCAGGTTTTAGTGTCATTATTGAAAATGAAAATATTTCATTCAGAGTATTTCAGGAGACTAAGATATATTTACTTGTCTTAAAAACCTTCAATGCCTTTAAAAACAGTGTAATAAGGACACAGAAGAATGTGTCCACGTTTTAGACACTTACCTCTTTTCCTGTCGATATTTGCAGTTTCTTCCTGGTGTCCCTTTATAGGATTTGTGGCATGATGGTGGCCAGAGTGGGGGGAGAGGGGGGCTGGGGGGGGGGTGTATAGCCATCCTTTGCAGTGCGAGTCAGATGACGATGAGTGTTGCTGATCATTCAGTTCATCTGACCCGGTTCCTAATAATAGATATAACCTGGTGCGTTCTGCCTCGCCCCCTGGTAATCTGAACTCGGTCTTGACGCCAGACTGAGACCTGGGGAGGCAAGATTATGTTTTTGTTTTCCTTTGTCCCCTTCCTTACGTAGATGGGTCTTATTTTTTTTCCTGTCTATGGTTAGACTTTGCGCAGTGCTCTGTTTTTCCAAAGGCCTGCACACTTAGCCTGCAAGCAATTCTTCCACTTGTTTAAAAGACCTACTTCAAGTGCTCGTAACTAAATGTTCATTTTTCATCCAAAGTGACATTTCTTTTTCGGGTAATCAGGAACAGCCAGTCCCTGAGGTTAAGGGCCTTGATCAAGGGTCCAACAGTAAAAACTGCTCTGGGATTCCAATCAGAAGCACAGCATCCCGACCCTCCAAGGCACGCACCACGTCCCCATGAAAACAGACAGACACTGCAAAGTATCCAAAGTGACTCAAGTGGCCCGCCTTCTACTCTTCAGAATTCACATTAATTATATTTCTGCTTGCATTAACAGCAATTTTCTTTATTGTTTTTTTACTGTCTCGGTCATATTTACTCCAGTTAAGAAACAATTGTGGAGCAGTGGCTCTGACACTAACGATCCATGCCAGCAATCGGCTGGTTGCTGGATCTAATCCCGTGAACACCAGAAGTGATCTTACTCCATTGGGCCCTTGAGCAAGGCTCTTGACCTGCAATTGCTTCATCCTGGGTATGATGTTAATCTACATCCAGCCCTATAAGGAGATCCTCCCACTTACAGGGGATAATATTGGGGGTGGAGGCAGGATTGGCACTGCAGCCACCGGAAGGAACTCACACTGTTCTATTCCATCTTAAATAGTGTGCTAGTGAGGTATCACCTGCCACATGGCTGCACTCAGGTTTATGTTTTTAAGGTGGTGTGTCATGTGGTGGGTGTGGTAATGCCCTGTAATCAGCGCATGCTCCTGACCTCTAAGAAACAATATTTAGGTGCAAGATTAAAGTGGCAAATGTTCAAAGATAAATGTTTTTCGTCTATTTTATCTTTTAGTTTTTCATAGCTGCACACTCCTTCCTAACATGGAGTAACATGACTAATACTTATGTCTTATTCATTAAAGTTAATTCACCATTGAGTCAGACATTCAGCTTTTACTCCTTATAGGTGACATTCTGGAACTAAAAATAAGGTGGAAAAAACAGAACCAAGGAATTTTTACCATTTATATTATGAATCGGTCGGATCGCACAGAGTTGATGAAAATAGCTGAAAGTGTTACTGTAACCACTTCAGATGTATACTTGGGGGATATGCATACTGTACGCTGAACTCTTCTCATAATTAAAACAGCCTGCGTAAATTCCATGTTCTGAATTTTAGAAATATTTTGCATTGAGCATTGCAAGGTGAATTGAGGCCTTTTACCAGCTAACTAAACTTAACTTGGTGACTTCTTTTAGCCATCACTTTGTATTATGGGATGGCACAGTGGCGCTGTGGGTAACCTCACACCTCCAGGCTTGGAGGTCTCATTCCCACCCTGGGTTTCAGTGTGTGGTGTTTGTATCTCCCTTTGCCTGTGTGGACGTCCTCGAGGTTTCCTCCCACAGTTCATAGTTCCAAGTCATGCATAATGTGTGACTGTGTGGTCTATAATGTCCCCTGTCCAGTAAGTCCCCTGTGTTGTCTGGATCTGTGTGTGACCGTGTGGTCTATAGTGTCCCCTGTCCAGGAAGTCCCCTGTGTTTTCTGGCTCTGTGTGTGACTGTGTGGTCTATAATGTCTCCTGTCCAGGAAGTCCCCTGTGTTCTCTGTACATTTCTGTAATATGTGTACCTGGCATGTAAATTATGTCTGTGTTAAGAGAATGAAGCTGTTCTGCATGGGATGTATTACCAAAAGTGCCTTTATTATCATTGTATACGTATAAAGAAACTCGGTATGCATCAATGCTGCAAAACAGAAGATAGATAGATAGATAGATAGATAGATAGATAGATAGATTGATTGATTGATTCAGTAATGTATTTATTAGTGGTTTGTTCCATTATCCCACTTAACTACTTTGTTGCAAATTTTGACCTATTAGTTGTAACCACTGCCCCTTCCTACCTGTATAAATAATAGCTTTTTCTGGGTCCTTTTCTCACCTCTGAAGGTTCACTTCTATTTTGGCAACAACATCCTGTGCCTGGTCTTCCAATACAGAACTCATTCTCTGACACACGACCACACTAATCGGCTTGTTTATATTCTTGTATCAGCAAGCGTCTAAACTAGTGCAGAAGATTGCATCCCCATGGTAACAGACAGATACTGTAAAATACCCAAAGTGACTTGCTTGCCACACAACATGAGGGTGTGGAGGAATTCAAAGGGCTTTTTGATATATTTTGAGTATTCCAAAGGAAAACTGTACTTCTCAGACCTATTCTCCATTTCTCAGAAGAAGCGCTGGATATCTCAATTTTTAAACTCACTTTGTTGTCTCAATTTCTTCTCCTGATATTATTTAAAAAAAAACATCCCAAAAATGATCAGAAGTTAAGTAGGAGTTGCTTAGATGCGAACAAATTTAGATTTTAGACTTTATACGTGTGTGTGTGTGGTTTAGGTTTATATTACATTGTGGGGACCAAATGACATTTGACGTTCAGGTCCCCGCAAAGTTCTGTGAATGCAATCCAAAAAGTAAAAATATTTTGTTTGGTTACTTATGGTTAAGGTTAAGGCTGGGTAGGGCTTAAGGTCGTCATGTTGGGACTAGAGTTTTCCCCATAGAAATGAATAGAGTCCCTACAAAGATATAATTACAAACCAGTGTACGTATATATATATGGGGAAAACTCTATGACTCAATAATTATTCAAGGCCAGGAGAATATTAAAAAATGAGGTCTTCTATGAATCTGATCTCAAGATGTCCTGAGATGTTCTCTTTCACCTGGATGGACTGTTACTGGACCATCCACCGCTACACACCATTGTGGCTACTGGCATCTGATAACTTTGTCAAGTTTATGTATGTAAGTATGCAATGTAAGTCCTTGGCTATTTCCAGATTCCCTCAGAGATATATACACAAAACCAGAGAAACATTTTATAACTTCAGTACTTAGTACAGTCATAAGTGTACAGAACAGACTGTTAGCTGTATGTTTTCTCTTGAAATTCACCAGGTTTATATATCTAAAATCTCCCCTCCACTGAAGATAAGGTACAGTTGAAGGTTGAAAATGTTGTCATTTTTTCTTATAATTTACAGTTCTAATTATAAAACCATACAACTATAGAAGGTGACATGATGTATAATAGAAACTTATTACAAACAAGAGGTTCAGTCTTGTACAACTCAATAATTACAGTACAAATATTGAGAGAACCACGTTTTTCCCCCAAACAGAACACCTAGGCAATATCTTCTCTGACCATGTTCGTCTTATGATGGAAACTTTTACTTTTGACATATTTGTTAACAGTTTGATAACTTTGCTATCTCAGATATTTTTAGAAACCACTCTTGTAACCATGTCTACTCTGCATCTATGCTCAATACATAGACCGTATTACAAAGTTCTACATTTGTTTGTGATTGTATGTCAGGTAACACTTTAAATTACCTTGACAATTTCTAATATATTGATGACAAACCAACTATCAAATATTATGAAGACAGATGTTGTCATTAAAATGAATTTAACATCTGTTTGTCACGTTGGGTGGTAAAGAGAGAGCAGGACCCAGGAATGCAGGTAAGACTGAGGCTTTAATGAGGGTAATAGGGAAACCGGTGAGAGAGGGAATCCTCCACACGGGGAGATGGACTTGGAATCCCCGGTGGGGGAAGGATCCCCGGGAAGGTTGAGAAGGTCAACGGGGTTCAGAAGGGGCAGGCGATTATTGTAGTCGAGGGGCGGTCCAGAGGTCGAAAGCCGGTGTGATCAATCCAACGATGAAAGACTGGACACGAACAAACTGGGGAAGGGGAGACGTACACAGCCGGGGCAGGCCAGGGAATCGAGTCAAGGGCGGGACCTGGGCTGGGGAGGTAAGGAAGAGTTAGGGACGGTACAAAAGGTAGACAGAAAAGGTACGGGTAAGCGGGCAGACGCAGGACAATAGAATGCTCAGTAATGGTCAATGTCATGAACGCAATAGTTTGCGTTGTGCCGGTCTTGCTGCTGGGCTTATGTTACGTGGTTGATCAGCTGTGTTCCCATCGCACCTGCTGGATCCCGTCCCCGAGGGCATGACAGTACCCCTCCCCCGACGGTCACCTCCCGGAGGCCGACGGCGCTTTGGAGGTCACTCCCGTGGGCGAGGTGCCAGCCAATCTGGGTGGTCCCGTTGGAAGCGTGAACGAACATCCGGATCAGGCACGGAAGAGGCTGGAATCCAGGCACGGTCGTTATTCGTCCATTCGGCCAAGTATTGTAGCAGACCGCGGTGTCGACATGAATCCAATATACGGCTGATCTGGGATTTGGTCCCATCGTCAGGCAGGGGAGCAAGGTCTCTGTCGGCGGAGCCTGGAGACGGGCCGGTGGTCCCCTGGTTGGCAGGCTTAAGCAAAGACACGTAGAATGTCGGGCAGATTCGATATACTTGCGGCAGTCGGAGCCGGACGGCCCCGGGTCCCACCGTGCGGACAACTTGGAAAGGTCCGATAAATCGGGCTATCAACTTACGGCACCAAGGTAAACAGAGGTTTCGGGTGGACAACCACACCCACTGTCCCGGCCGATACTTGGGCCCCGGACAGTGACGATCCGCTTGTCGCTTGTGTTGGTGTTGTCACTCACGTAATGCGCTCCGCATCCGGGTGCATCACCGGTGCCAGTCATACACGATTGGCACATCACTCACAGGGGAATTCCAGGGAAAGAGTGGTGGTTGGTAGCTAGCACAGTTTCAAAAGGGGTCAGGTTGGTGGTTGGATTCACTAGGGAGTTAAGTGCATATTCGGCCCAGACTAGATGGGAGGACCAGCTCATGGGATCCGTAAGGCATAACATCCTCAGCGCCTTGGAGACTTCTTGGTTAGTGCGCTCCGCTAACCCGTTAGACTGCAGGTGATAGGCGGAGGAGAGGCTCACCTGGATTCCCAGTCTGGAACAGAGAGCTGGGAACACTCGGGAAGCAAACTGGGGTCACACACGATGTCTTCAGGCAACCCGAACCCACGGAACACGCCCTGAATGAGCACTTCCGCAAATACGCTTGACGATGGGAGCTTAGGGAGAGGCACTAAGTGACACATTTTTGAGAACCGATCGACTACGGTGAGAATGACAGTCTTACCCTTGGATCTCAGAAGGTCCGTTATAAAGTCCATGGCGATGTGAGACCACGGTCGAGCTGGGACAGGCAAAGGGTGGAGGAGACCGGAGGGGCTTTGATTGATGGACTTGAAAAGGGCACAGTCTGGACAGGCTTCCACGTAGTTTTGCACCCTTCGTCGCCACCCAGGCCACCAATAGTGACGGGCGATTAGACGCTGGGTGGTCACAATTCCTGGGTGACAGGTGCCGGGCTGGTTGTGCACCCAACGAAGCAGCTCGTGTCTGAGGGAGCATGGGACATACCTTAATCCACTTGGGAAGTCTGCAGGTATACGTTCCACCTTGTTTCGTCTATGAATGCGGTCCTTGAGGTCCCACGTAATGGTCGAAACAAAACAGGTCGGGTCCCGGATGGTGTGCTCTTGTTCGATGTGTTCGGGGGGTTCGTATTGTCTGGATAGCGCATCTGCTTTAAGGTTCTTCTTTCCTGGGATGTAAGCGACGCTGAAATCGAAATGGGCAAACCACTGTGCCCATCAGGCTTGTCAGGCGGATAATCGTTTTACAGATTGGAGATATTCTAAATTTCGGTGGTCGGTGAACACGGTAAAGCGGAAGCGAGCCCCTTCCAGCCAATGATGCCACTCCTCTAATGCAAGCTTGATGGACAGGAGCTCACATTCCCCCACGCTGTAGTTGCTCTCAGCTGGTGTTAACTTCCAGGAGAAGTAAGCACAGGGATGCCGTTGATCTGTCGTGGGGTTTCGTTGTATTAACACGGCCCCTACTCCAGCGTCCAAGGCGTCCACCTCCACCTCGAAGGGTCGGTCAAGCTGGAGTTGTACCAGAACTGGTGCAGAGCAGAAAGCTTGCTGTAGACGTCGAAATGCCTCCTCAGCTTCGGGATTCCAGGTGAGATGGGTGGCCTTGCCATGAGTGAGGGGTTAGCGGGGCTGCGATTTCACTGAAGTTACGTATGAACTTATGATAAAAGTTCGCGAATCCCGGGAAACGCTGCAGCTCCTTGATAGTGCGTGGACGGGGCCACTCCTGGATGGCTGTGATTTTGTGATCGTCCATGGCAACCTCTCCCAGATGGATGACGTATCCCAGGAACCTAATTTCCTCACAGTGGAATTCGCATTTCTCCCCCTTAGTGTATAGTTGATGGTCCCGTTGCCTGTATAACGCTTGTCGAACATGCTGCACATGACTCTGCTTAGAGGGGGAGTAAATGAGGATGTCATCAATGTAAATGATCACAAAGCGGTTAATCATGTCCCCGAAGACCTGATTCATAAAAGATTGAAATATGGACGGGCTGTTAGCCAATCCATAAGGCATAACCTTGTACTCAAACTGCCCCCTACTGGTGATGAAAGCAGTTTTCCATTCATCCCCATCCCTGATTCTCACCAAATTATATGCTCTGCGCAAGTCCAGCTTGGTGAAAATCTGTGCCTCTCATAGCTGTTCCAGCACGGATGTGATCAACGGAAGGGGTTCTCTCCACTTGACAATCACCGTGTTAAGAGCCTGGAAGTTTACCACAGGCTGGAGTTCATCATCCTTCTTGATGAAGAAAAAGCTGAACGCTATGAGGGAGGTCAAAGGCTACATGATCCCTTGTTTGAGGCCTTCGTGGATGCAAGTGTCCAGGGATTCTTCTTCCTGTTGGGATAGGGGATATATCCTGCCTCGTGGAAAGGTAGCGCCCTCTAAGAGGTTAATAACACAATCACATGCGCGGTGCGGGGGAAGCCGGAAGGCATTGGCTTTACTGAACACGTTGGGAAAGGTGCTGTACTCCATCATGATTAGCGAGAGGTCCTCAGGTTTGGGACTTTCCACCAGGGATGCCCTGCAGGGGAGAGACATGCACTCACGGAGACAACGGTTAGACCAGGCGTTAATCTCCCCCGTCTTCCAGTCGAGACGTGGATTATGGTGACGTAGCTAAGGTAACCCCAGGATGATCAGATCCTTGGTTCGTGGTAGAACGAGGAACTCCAGACGCTCGACATAGAGGGCTCCCACTTGTAGCGTACATGGGTGAGTACTGAACCCGTGGATGGAAATGGGACGGGCCAGTCGCTGGAAGGGAATGCCTAATCGACGGGCTAGTCCCGCATCCATAAAGTTCCCTGCCGCACCGCTATCCAGCAATGCGTCTAGGGTAAGGCGTTTCTCTCCCTCTCCCACTATCACCATGATCGTTAACTGTGAGAGAGTGGACCGTGGTATGGGAGAGACACCTACCGGTAGGGGTACCTCCTCACGTCGTGGCCGGACAGGACATCGGGAGATGGTGTGATCTGGATACTGCTTAGCAGTATAGGCACAGCTCGCCTTGGGTCCTCCTCCGGCGTTCAGCAGCTGTGAGAGGCGATCTCCCCACCTGCATGGGCTCAGCCATCTCTTCGGCTCCACTGTGGCGTGGTCAGAGGGTGTCCATTGGGGGGTGATAGCGCCGACGATCCTTACCGAGTTATCCAATCGAACCGCCAACCGCACATACACCTCAAAGGAGGACGCTTCCTCCTTGGTGGCCAGTTCGTCACATAACTCGGGGTTAAGGGCGCGGCAGAAGATTGTCTGCAAACAATCGTCAGGCCATCGAAGGCACGCCGCGATGGTTCGGAATTCCAGGGAGAATTCCGCGGCAGAGCGATTCCCCTGACGGCAGTCCAAGAGCCGGTCCACAGGACGTCTACCCATGGCGGGATGGTCAAAGACCTCCAGTAGAGTGCGGTGAAACTCGCGGGCAGAGTTAAGGATGGGGCTGCTCCCAGACCATAACGTGGTGGCCCATTCGCAAGCACGTAGGGAAAGGATGAACCTCACCTCGGCTCCAGGGGCGGAGAACATCTCCGAATGTTCTTAAACATATATCGCTGCATTAATAAAAAGCCAGTGTGATCAATCCAACGATGAAAGACAGGACATGGACACAATGGGGAAGGGGAGACTTACACAGCCAGGGCAGGCCAGGGAATCGAGTCAAGGACGGGACCTGGGCTGGGGAGGTAAGGAAGAGAGTTAGGGATGGTACAAAAGG
>JAODUD010000019.1:19383589-19406471 GCA_026784285.1 Stomatorhinus walkeri | reverse complement strand
ATGGATGTATATATATATATATATATATATATATATATATATATATAAACATATATTTTAGACAAAGTTTAAATGTTTGTTATACAGGAACATTTTACAAGTAATTAATGGTGCAAGAAACAAAAAATAGTTGATACTTTTATAAATACATGGCAATAATATCATTGAAATGTAAATGTGACACATAACTGCACAGTTTTGGAGTTTGAAAAATAACTGTTGAAATATTGTAATTGTGCTGTTCTGACATCAGGCTGAAATGGACACTCAGTTAACAAACGCTGTTACACAGAAGTTTGAGACGTGTAATTAATTTCTCTCCATAATCTTTCCTTTCAGGAGTCATTTCTTATTATTGACAAGTTTTACGCTAAGTGTGTATTCATATCAGCGAGCCTCAGGGCCTTCTCCTTCAGATCCCAAGCAATATTAGCTGAATGGCGACTGTCTCACTTGATTGTAATCAGGGGTAGGGCTACATATTTTCCAGAGTCAGATAATGAAATCCCAGCCATAATAACAAGCTAATGATGAATTTCTGTATGAAACAATTTGAATGAACTGTCCTTTCTAATAGAAGTGTATTGCTAGCGGTCAGGTACATGGACAAGAGGCAATTCTGGACACAGTAAGAGGCATCAAAAGCCTCTGCCCTGCCTTCTTAATTGGTATTAACTTAATTGACTTGTGACACTTGATTTACTGGCAAATTAGCGTTTATGACATCCCCGGCTCTTGAGATTTGCCACAGTCTAACTAAAAGCCAGTGTGTGGTGGTTCACAACATTTATTGTGTTGTCCTCCAAAATATTTCTACAGACTTTATGTCTCACAAAATTTACAAAAGTTTCAAAAATCGCGACAGCATATGCCAAACCCAGACAAACAGGACCAGCGGCTGCCCAGAGCTCACCGACAGGGACAGACAGACGCTTAGCAGGATAGTTGCTAAATTCCACAAAAGTACGGCCACAAAAATTTGCCGCAGCACTGAATCGGCACCTCTGTGACCCAGTCTCAAAGAAAAAAAAAAAATTAAATGAAGCAAGCCGTGAGCTTCGCCAGGCGGGAATTTACGGCGGGGCTGCCCATTGGAAACCGGCGGTATCCAAGGCCGAGGCATAGATGCATAAACCGGCGCAGCTGGACCCTCGAGCAACGGAAAGTAATATGGTTTGATGAGTCATCTCGCACGCTTCCCTCTTCCTCTGGATGGGTTTACATTTGGTGAAACCCAAAGAATGCCTTCAAACCACAATGCCGTTGTTTTGTAACGCCATGGGCAGCCATCTTGGCTGTGATTATTTCTGATGACTCTACTGCTTGGTCATATAACAATCAAAGAATATAAGACCATTTAACAGGACTGGGTGAGCCCTACTGCGCAGTGCTCCCTCATGAAGCCTCCATATTAGAAGAAGATAATTCATCAGTATACATAGTTAAACAAATTCAGTAGTTAAATGCCTTCCACGGGTCCCCAATCATTAGATCTGAACATCCTTGAAACTATACGGGAGGTTCAGAAGCACAGAGTGCAAAGTAAATTTCCACCTACTTCATCCATTGAAGACCAAGAAAGTTGTTCTTCTTAAAGAATGGTCTAATATCCCATAATATCCCACTATGCACTGTTCCATAACAGCAATTCAAGTGAGACTGAAGTTGTTCTTAAAGCAAAGGATGACTACACGCCTTGCTAGGTCCTTGATATCATTACATTGTCGGATACTTTTTCTCCCCATTCCCACAGCTATAATAACCTGGATAAATTAATTAGTGAATCAAAGGTTTTAGTCCATTTTATACAGAATAAAAACCACAAGCCGTGTCAGTCGATATTTTCAAATAATATTCCTCTTTGATCCACCAGCCCCAATAGACAGACGAAATGTACAGAGAATAATACAAACTTATAAAACCAAAAACGAAAGCGGTGGATACATTTCTTTATCCCCCAAATAAAGAAAAAAGTTTTCCTTTGCTTTCTTGAGATTTGAAACTGGGGTATTTAAGTCCATAAACATGAAATATCCAAAGCTTGTATAGCTATTGCACAGTGAACCGTGCACGCAGTACAGGTATAATCAGGATTAAATGGAAGATATGCACCGCAAGCTGCAGTTTCCCCTCTCCTTGTTTATGCACTGCCATGTGAGTGAGCGACTGAGCGAACCCGGGCGTCGTGAAGAAAGGCCGAAAGCCACAGTATTACAGCATGTAATAACTGGTAATGTTCAGCATTGCGAAGCAGTTCAGGTCCCATTACGGCCCTAAACGCTTCAGGCCTTTGAAACGCTCTTACCTCCCACCCTCTTTTGACCTATGACTCACCAGTCGTTCCAGCCTAATGGTAAATCTTTATTAGATTACCTTAAATCACAAAACCTCACATTAGGGAAAAATTTGACATTCATCTCTCTCTTTTTTTTTTTCTTGCGACGCGCTCAGTGGCGTGTGCGGGGCACGCTTTTCCATGCGACGCGTCAGCGACGGCCCCTGATGGTCATTGGCTGGAGATTATGCGGGAGTCAGCACCCACACGTCTTATAAATACACACTGTGCACAACTTGTACTGAGAAGCAGGGGATGGTTATAGGACTGATCATTCCCTGAATGATGCATGATGGCGGACAGATAAAAACCACATTATTTTTTTTTTGAGATGTGTAAAGCAGGGCGCTCTAACAAGATCTTTTAAGTTGCATAATTAATTACTTTCTATTAAAATACCCCATTTACTACCAGCATATAAGCAATTACAGCACCGATGATGTTTGCATGATTAAGAAGGTCCTCGTTAACAACTGGCCCATAAAACACCTCATAGCTGCCGTCTTGTCCGACTAAAGTTGTAGAAGCCTCTTCATCTGAGGATGACACAATATGTCCGCCCGTGAATAACCCCGCGACATCGCCCACAGCCCCTCTGACACACGGCCTGCCTACTCGTGCGCTTCCTCCACACACCTACAGGGCAGCAAAGCTGCGCGCGCTTCCGGGATCATGCATTCTCGCACTGACCCCTGCTGACTAACACCGTATCGCTGCTGCCTCTGCCCAAACGAGATCAGACCTGCTGACATCATCCGGTGGGAGGGACAGAGGCAGCTCGCATTGCGAAACGTTTCCAGTCATGATCCATCTGTAAGGCAAGAGCTCTTGCCAGCTCTTGCTAATTTGGTTCAACTGTGCATTTTAAAATACTGCATGTGTCCAGTTCCTGTTTTAGACTGACATCATCCTCAGTGATTGTGACAATAGCAGTATATATGGACATATGGTCTCACTGGACCGGCTTTGCCAGTTTTCTCTTAAAACCCCATTGATATTGCTCATGGGGACAGGTCTGCAGGACACGGGCTAATTCTACAGCTGAAATTAAAAAAACAATATCATAAATGCATTCAATAAAGTGAAACTGCCACACTGAACGAGGTAAGAACAGGAACTGCTGTACTGAAATCCATTTGGACACATATAATATTCAGTTAACACCCAGTGAACAGTTTACTGTTATAAACACAGTGTCTCTTCATCACAGAAAAACATGAATGAAAGGAACAGTAAACTTTATTGTACTCATGTGGAAAAACGATTCATTTAAGTGAGTCATATCTGTATGATTTGCCTCCTTGATTTATGCACTTATTCTATTATGGCACTTAATTATTCTTTAAATATTTTATTAGTTACCCCCATTGCAATGACTAGAAGAGTAATAACACCCCAAATTCAGTTTCTAATTACGTGAAACAATTTCCTCAAAGATAAGACTGCAAATGGGTCTGCTCAAAGGCTGATTAGTCATGGCACAAAATCATTGTAAAAAACAGCTGGTGGTTAAATATACTATAAAGACAAAGTGAAACCAAGCTAATAGCATAAGATCTAATTGTAGAAAAGATTCTCTGTCAGTCCAGTGTGGCTTCAGCATCACGCTCTGATTACCAGTTGGACATTGCGCTTCTGTCATGCACTGCATGCATATTTTTGCTTCGTGCAAAAATGAAAAAAATCCACTTTTGATTTGTGCAGAATATTTAATACAGCACTCACACCCTCGCACTCCATTTTGTGTTCTTTTTCCATAACAACAGAAAAATAATGTATGTTATACTCTTTACAAAGTAGTTGAATATTATTTCCTATATCACCCGGTCTGCTAGCTACTAGTTATAACTCCTAAGATTTATTTTTCTTTACTTTCTTGCTTACATATCAAACTGACCCACTTGTTAATAGATTCATAGATGTTACAGGGTGTTATAATTACCTAGTTAAAGAGTTTTCACTAATTTGCTCGATAACAATGACTGGTCATGACTGGTGATTGCAGAAAGAAATCTGCTTAAGTTTGTCCGTGCTGCTCTAAAGGAGCAGATGTGCATTAAATTAATTTGTTTAATTTATGGATGCCAACTGTGTTAACCAGTTTTAAATACCTTTCGGTTTATTGACATGATCCCCATTAGAACACTCAACAAACTACTCTGGAATTAATTTCTTTCTCCCGGCATGTATTTCCTTGTGATCCACAGGAGAACATTTTGCACTTTTTATCTTATTCTGGAGAACTTTTGACCACATATACCTTATGGGCACGATCATTAAAATCACTCGCATAGATTTAATAATGCTGTCTGTGGAAGTGTTTAATAGCCACATTCAGGAGGCAGTTACAAATGACAAAAACACTGATTTACTACTAGAACCAAAGATCACACTAGATAAGGATCTGGCTTTGCTTCCAGATTGAATTTGTGTTCAATTCAAACTCATTTATGGAAATAAAACAACAGCAAGTTAAAAGATGCTTTAAATGAAATGTTTGACAAACATTTATTCCAGGGTACGTGCCAAATACAGTATGTATGCTAATTCAGAATCATTACCTAAAGCAGTCCATCCTTTACATAAATGTAGATGTCGATGTATCTGTATTTTAATTCTTACACTATTTCTTAAAAAAATGTTAGCAAGCTGATATGTAGTAAATAAAGGTCCACAATGATAAATGAATTCACCTTTCGTTTTTCCACAAGTCTGTTTGACAGTGAAGATAACTGTGGCCATATTGTGACATTTCATATTGGGATAAATGCATAGATTCACACATGAGTATTTTGCGCTCATGTTGTTCTTTCAGCTTCAGATGTAATGTTAAATTACAAGTGTGCCGTCCTATTCCTAAACTGCAGATGCACGGATCAAGGTCTTTATGAAAGGATTTCATTTGCCGTGGTAATCTGACAGACTCGGCTACAGTTAAGTCATATCTATCCAATGTCTGCACTGAACGACACGTTTAATTAATAAGCATTCAGACATCCACTTAAATCAGTCAATACGCTTCTCCAAACATTCCTGATTCCCTGATCTGATACCTGCATTTGAGGAATGCTGGCGGCATTCCACTCTTGTGATTTTGTACAGGAAGAATGAGGAGGAAAGAAAACGTGTTACAGAGGAGGACACGTGTCAGCGGGTTTGAGTCCCCATGCAGAGGGAATCGCTGCAGTGTGACATGCATGCTCACGGTAAAGCACTATAACTACTGCTTTTCATGGAGGACCAACCACTGAAATATTTAACTAAACATCAGGACAAGGTGGTTCAGAATGCCAAGTCGTGCTTTGTTAATTAGGCAAAAAACAAAAATACATCAAAAGAAAAGCACAAAAGAAATGAACAAGAAAAAAAAAAAATCAAATATGCCTGCATTTTCCTCCTCCTATCTCTCATGGCAAATTCAAATGACAAACATACTCAATAATACAACAAACAATACAATCAATAATACTTCCCCATCGGCTCTTTCCACGGTTTTTCAAACAGCACAACTTCTGCTTGAGATCGGATGTCAGAAGATGCAAAATATCCTGTAGAGCATCAGTAAGCAGAAAAAAACCCAGCTTTATTAGTTACACTTCTGCACTTTGGGGTCATTTATCTTTAATTTACCTGCCATTCTCTCATCCATCGCACCACCGGAAAAAAACTGGCAGGAGGAGAGAATGACTTTAAAGGTCTTAAACTACACGGTAAGAGTAATTTTACATGCTATTATAAAATGAATGACTCTTGGGATTATGTGATGCATATATTTCAAGCTTTGTTTATTTTTAAAACTCATTATAACCATGGCTGAATTGCAGGTTAAAGGTTTATTAACATGAGGCTATTGCATAGTAGTAATCACCTTGCATTTCTTCCACCAAAAAAACCCCTGAGAAAATAGATCAGCATTGTGCTCCCACAATAATGGCACAGTTATCTTTAAATTATGCAGAGTGTTCCTACTTACAGCATGGAAGCAGCTGGAGCGCTAACTCTACCGGAAAAAAAAGGCAAACAGGAATGTGTTGAAGCCCCGTAATCTCTGACGATGGAGAAAAACAAACAGACAGACAAACAATCAAACAAGACCCACAGATGATCATTGACGTTCCAAGAGTCTGTTTGGGACTGGTTCACCCATGTGACTGCACAGGATCTATTCATAGCTTGGAAGCCGGTTGCCATAAATGTGCCTTGGCGATACAGTTGGATGAAAGAGAGGCCCGTCATATCCCACATAACCAAAAATGAGGTCAGAAAAGATGGGTGACCACGGTGAGCAAATGTTGCGTTTAAAATCCAAAAACTGCGAATAGGATCTGCAACTGTACATGAATATGCATGCTTGATATGTCATATACATCTATGAATTATGGCTACTACGTCCCTGCACAACCAAGATTGCTGGGAGTTTGATAAACGGCGAAGTATATAACTGCATCTGACCTGTATCCTTCTACTGGGTAAGCAGTTGAAAGATCAAAGATTAATGAATGTATAGATTAGCATCTGTTGTGTTTTATAGTACTTTAAACACTTTAAAAAAACAGCATACGCTATATCACTATATCCTATATTATTTTTTTTTATGGCTGGTCTGGGATATATAAACACAAACTGATGCCTCACCATTCTCTGGATGATGGGGTTATCTCTCTGCCTATGGTGTAAATTCACGACCCTGGAAATAAAGACTTCCTGACATATTTGAAAGAAAAGTTTTGGAAACCCCATGTGAAATGAAATAAGTACATTTTTTCAGAGCTCTATTAATGAACGTAAAATGCAAATATTTGAGTTCTGTTGATCGCATATTGAATGGTTGAAAAAGAATGCGTTTTTGACGTTCAAGTATATGTATTGCTGGCGTGTATCATTTACGCGGTATGCTTGCATGAGTACAATTAAGAGGAAAATTTTGAAGTAACCTGTTTCTAATCTGCTGCATTTCTAGTTGTGAGGTGACCCTCTGTAGTTGGAGGTAAAATAATAAGGGAGAAATTGGATGAATACGATTTAAACAACTTAATGGTAGGTGCTTGGTTGCTATTTCCTTCAGGTTCTTCTGGGAAATGCATTTTTGCTATACAACCAGCGTATTTCTCTGTGTGGCCGGGAATGAAATGCCAGAGCCAATCTGCGCATTTGCCTGACTGATTCATGCACCCTTGCATTTTATTTATTTATATATTGTTATTATTGCGTCGGCTTAAAAGCTGAACAAACAATCTGAAAAGGTTCCTGGTTTATTCAAACGGGGAAAGCACTGGCTCAGTTTTTACTTAAGTCAAGAAGCAGCAAGCGAACACATCTTGAGCAACATAATACATTTGCAATGTTTTTGGATGTTAAATTAATTTCCAATTCTGCTCATGCTGAACTTTTCCCACCCTGTGAAGGATCGTGACTGGCCATTTCATAAATGCTGCGAAATAGTGTTATGATGTAATGTACATTTGTAAGTAGTGGTCAAGGTCACTCAAAGTTGCATAGTTATTTTGTTTTTAATCTGCTTTAGTTGTATTTTCTACAATTGATGGTGGTTCAAGAGCTCTGGAACCTATTTACATATTAATCACATGTCTGTTCTATGCCAGAGGGTACAAATACTTATAGAGGCATGAGGAGCATGTAGAGTGCCACGTACACTGTTGGAGACAAAGTGAAACTGGCTTTACTACCTTGGCACCCCCTCCACAAACAGAGTTGGGTAATTCAGGTCCAGACCAAGATTGTGTTTTAAACCAACCAGTTGAGCATAAAGAGTCACAGTCACAGATACTCAACTGGTTGGTTGAAACAAAATCCCGGTCTGGAATTTTACTCTCTGGATCTAAATTACTCAACTGTTCATAAATGACACCCTAGGCCGTGCCTATGTAACCCAATGGGTTGACACCACTGATTCCAACTATAATAGAGGTCTCTCTAATAAGCCTGAGATGACTAGGGCTGAAGTTTTACTATGGGGCTACTGCTGCACTACAGACACTGTATTGGTGTCAGAATGCGATACCAATGTACAGTTTCAAACACGACAGGTTTGAAAACGCTGACGGATGTCTCTTAGTTACCCAAAGAGTATGTCAGTGTGGGTGTGTGTGCATGTTCCTCCAGGGGGGGCAGCCCATCTTTCTGCCCCATGCTGCATGGAGTTGGTGCCAAGCAAATCTGAGCAGGATAAGCAGTTCAAAGAAGGATGAATGGGTGGATCATGATCTTTGTCATCATCATCAACATCATCATAGTTTTTCTCCAGGTTAGGGTCAGATTCCCCACTTTACCTGAAAGGAGTAATCCTTTCTATTCCAAGAGAAAACTCTGGCCTCAGGTTTGACACTGCTGATCTTCAAACTGGGCATCAAACCATTTAAGTTTGTACTGAAGGTTTTAGTTGGATGGGGCCGGAATTGCAGTATCATCTAAAAATAATGTTGATGTAACCTCTGATCCACATACCGGCAGCCCTTTCAGCCATGGCAACATCTTAATACCTTGTTCTGTTCTTCAAAGTATTCCTTTCACCTAGAGATAGTGGTAGGTAGCCATCTTTGTTACCTAATGCGTTGACCTGCATGGCTTCCAACACTCAGCAGTGTCCCTGGATTTGGGCAGTGCTTCCCCACTTCTACTGCACACAACCTGGGGAAGTTCCCGCCCCCACCTCCCCAGGCATTAAACAGTTTTTCACAGTGTATTTTGGGCCACACAATAGCTCGTTTCTATAACTTCCCCAGATACTTCACATGCAAAAGATTTTACCTCTGTGCCTGCCTTTGCCACATCTTTCAGGTGTCTCAGGAAATGCCCATTCATGCATTGCATTCAAGGTCTCTTTCTTCAGCTCGACAGCTTCCCTCACTCCTGTTGTCCACCTGCAGTTTCTAGGTTTACCTCTGGCCACAGAACTCTATAGCCACTGCAATAACTGAAGTTTTGAACATGATCTGTTCAGACTCAATGTCATCAGCCTCACTTAGTCACTCAGAGTGCATGCAAAATTGCATACTTTTTGCTATGTAGTAGGTGAAATATAGTATGCAACGTGAGCATCATGTCTGATTCCTCAGCACGGATGAGAAAGAAGCTGAATGGTATCTGGACGACATACTGCATTCTGCAAAATTCCAAAGCGTGCATCTCACAGATGCTATGCTATCGCACCAATCCACTGGAACTGCACTCAGAGATGAACGATGTTGCATCCTCAGAAATTTTTCTCAAGATGGCAGAGGAAGGCCATCTGAAATTTAAGTAGAAAATAAGACCCAGTTACATAAGTTGACTCGAACATGCATTTTTATCTTTGATAGTTTAAAAAACTTTTTTAATCTTGCAGGGGTCACGTTATTACGAATTTGCATCAGGTAATATGTGAGTTGGCATGCTGTTGTTATGCATGCATATAGTACATACCATATTAATGGTCAAGTAGTAGGCTTCTGACAAAATTCAGTGCCTACTATGTAAGTAAACTGTGTAGGGACACTCAGTTCTTCCAGAGGTGGGAGCTGAAAACACATTGCATAGAACCTTCAGCCAGATCTGCGCAGAAAACCTGACGAGCTCATCTGACTTTTTCTGGCCTCCTCCCCATGCAGTGACTCCTACTCACCACCGGGTGATCAAGAGTTGATAGTTCTGCTTTTCTCATCACCCAAACATTGAAAATACGCAACTTCACGTCAGATAGCAAAGTCAATCAATGACCTGTGACCAAGGGTGCTGTGACAGCAAGTACACTTATAAACATCCTTGTGAGTAAGTACGGTGTTCGCTTTAGCCAATCCATAGCTTTAACAGAAATCTAATAACGTTTCGCCACTCTGGTGCAGACTCTGGAGGCCATTCTTCCCCTTCACTCACTCCCAGTATTCCCATCATTCTCCACATGTGCACTGAAGTCTCCCAGTAGAGCCACAGTGTCTGTAGGAGGTACCGTTTTGAACACCTGACCCATTTTCTCTAAGAACAATGGGTACTCTGAATTACTATTCTATCCCTACACACAAACAATAGCCGGAGCACTTCTGCAAAGTGCAGTCATGTAGAGACAGCCTTCTTGTCCACTGGGAAAAACTCCTGCAGCCCAACCCTCAGGCTGAGACTTGTGAATATCCCAGCACCCACCTGTCTTACACCATAGGGGACACTTCACCCCCGATTAATCAGTCGAGTTGCAGAGCCCATACCGTGTGTGTGGGGGTAATGCCGACTACATACTGCCCATACTATTTCTGGCTTCTACTTCACCAGAGACCTTATGTTCCATGCTTTCAAACACTATGCCCTGTCTGCCTGCTCGGGCTTCTGCATCTGACTGGCACTTTTCACCTCACAGGCCGTGAGGGTCACAAGATGGATTAGTGGCTCACAGTAACCATATTACAGCCCCTTGCTTTCCTTTAGTGCTTTTCACGACAGTCTTTGTTGGATCATAGTTTGTCTGGACCCTCCCCAAAAGCCTCCCCCCACCTCCAGGAACTCCAGATGACAGAGCTCCATGGATCATTGACACAAACAAACCCCTCCGCCATGCTAAGATCACAATCCTCTGAAGGGTGTACATGTATATGCATATTTGCTGGAGGCTCAGGCCTGTTGGTGTGTGGGTTGTCAATGGGTGCTTAAAGCAGAAACCTAATAAAGATGTAATTGAAAAACAATACTAATGACAATTGATGCCCTTCGTATAAACAAACAGTCATGGTCATTATTTTCCTTTGAACATATGCCCAGATAATTAGGTTTGGGGGAATTAAATTTCTCACAACACCACTGTCAAAATACACTGTGCTGATGCTGCATGCTAGACAAATAAAAAAGTGTGGCCCACAAATCATAATAAAAGCGTTCAAGAAATGCTATGTATGGTGGATTTTCGCAGTTACACAGTGGTAAGAAGGAACGGCAAGCAGACATGCGAGGGAAATGAAAAACCCATCAATTCAGAGAAAACGACGTGAATATATCAAACAAAACCAGGTATGGGAACTGCCTCTGTTCAAGAGACAGGCACAAGAAAATAGAAAGTAAAGGATTGTCGCCCAGTCCCTCTTTGCTTCTACCCTAATGGCAACACAGCTGCTTCTTCTGTCCTAGTTTCTCTTGTTAGTAAGGTGAGAGCCAGAGTTGTCACTTGGGGGGGGGGGTTATAGACCAAAGTCTGCACACTGAGGTCACACGTCTTGCTGTAGTCTGTGAATATCTTAAATGTACTGATTTGTCTGCTTCATGAATTATGCTGCTTTTTTCTTTTTTTTAAAAAAGGAATACCTTGTTTTTCAACCATCTTAAGATCCACTTACAGAGGATTCCTTTAAAAGGAATTGCATTCTACAATTCCAGAAAAAAGAAGAGGTCTTAAAATTTCTATTTCCATAGCATTCTCCATTTGGCACCCATCATGCTATGCTGGAGTGAAATGGCATCCTGAGGAACAAGCGCCCAGAAGGTCCCCACTAAACGGTGCTGCTGTCTGGTGCTGACGCAGTGATAGACATGAAATGTGTCAAGCTAAATATAACCTCTAAAACAATATTTATAAAAGGCATAAAATGGTATAAATACCCACAGTCATCACCTGTCAACGCCTTTTGTCTAATGGTGGTGTGTTTAATGCTTTGAGACCTGATTTCTGCCAGGAATCCAGCTGAGGGTATGTATTTATTTTAGCACTGTATTGGGCTGATGACTCACCCTCTCCCATTTTGCAGGCTTATTAAACAATGAGCACATCCTGCACTACTGATTCCCTTTCTACAGCTGGAATATGGGATATTAATTGTTTTACCAGAAATGCCTTATTAACACATTAGAAGATTGTTTTCAAACCCACATAAATTAAAAACGTGCATTCAATGACAAATTGTCCTGTTAAAACGTCTGTTCATTTATTTTGTTCAATGTCTAAAAAAGAATACCACAAAAACAAAGTAGATCTGAAGTGATATTTTGGTTCCAGAAAAACGCCTTCCTTTCTGTGGAGCGCTGATATTCAGATGTGCTATGAATATATCCTGCGTGTCAGTTTGAGAGATAGTGGACCTCTGCAGCATAGTTCAAATACAGTACTTTATTTACCTGGTGGCACCCTCAGAGTATGGCAGAGAGCTGACAGCACTTAAGGAACATTTAAAGAACTTTGACACAGCTGGTTCCAAACATTGCTCATTTAGGTACCGTGATAAGTTGTGTTTGACGGGGTCTTGTAGCCTTTGAACGAAGAACGTGGTCTAAGTTTATTTCTCACGGGAATTTGTTTGTCATTACAGAATTTAATTGTATAACGCATTTTGACCCCTATTTCAGCAATGGTATTTTAACTTTTTGTCTATTATTCAATCTGGCATTTCTTTTCTGCAGACGTGTATTTGTTATAGGCAAAGGAAATACAAAAATTTCTAAACACTGTCCTTCAAGACTTGCATTTTAACGGCATGTGTAATATGGGTAGTCAAATCTGTAACAAAGATAGCTGGCATTTGATTAAACCAGACAAAGTAAACCTTAGTTCCTTTCATACCCAGCTACAAGCATATGTATTATCCCGGTAAAACACTAGCTGTAGATCTGAATCCCAATTGTTTGCCAGAAGGTATCACCAGATTTCCTGGCAACAACATAAGCTCTCCACACACCTGCTTTGCTTATGTCTCCTTTATTTAGCTACACAAAGTTTGGCATTATTTGCATTTATTTTTAACAGATACTATTAAAATACTTCGAATAAACCTCTTTGAAATATGCGATAACCCATATCGCTCGCTCCTCAGTTGCGTAACTGAAGCTAAAATCGTGATACGCTGATGTAAGTGGACAACTGTGTATTAAGGCGTCACTAAAAAAGTTCCCAGGTTGGGGTTGTGTAATAAGGAAAGGAAAAAATGAAAAATGAAATGTACTAGTAGGAGCAAATGCCTGGGAAGCAGTCGGTATATACAGCTGGAAATTCAAGCTATTCCTGGGTTTTATTATTATAAAGAATAAATATTTAGTTCATGCAATCCAAGTCAGTATGATCTGAACATCATTCCATTAGCTTTGTAACATTGAAATGTAAGTACCCCCTTTTTTTTTGGAATGTGCAAAATTTTGGCTGGACACCCCCTACCATCCCCAGTTATTCAGGTGTGAGTCAAGCAAGACTGCAGTTTGGGGGCTGTGGAGGGGGGGTTGTAAATGCGATGTCACGTCTCTGGGTGCCGTATAAACATTCCCGGTCGTTTGCTGCACTCGGACTGATTCACTGGGTCTGCTCGCAAGCTAAAGCATGCGGAATATGCAGCGAGGTCACATGTGGAATTTCTAAGACGTATCACAACACAACTTTTGCCTGTTTTTGGGCAAAGGTCCGGATGTATTTCAAAATGGTGAAATAAGGGTGATGCATTGGACTCTTGAAAACCTTTTAAAATATCATTGCATTAAAATACAGTTTGCATTAACATGGCCAAGCAGGATGCATTTTAATACATTATTCTGTTTTGCCGGCACCTGACTGGGTTTCATGTGGATATAGGGAGGTGCGGGGTGTTGCTGTGCTTGGTCTGCCCCCTCCTCTGATGCTGATTCTCATGCAGTACAATATAACACCCCATGAACAAAGGGGGATTCGGCACGTCCTCACCTTTTTCCCTCTGAAAATACTTCCATTTTGATAATGGGCTGCTTGTTGACGCTGGACATTTTATCCCTGTGGAGAACATAGCTGAGAACGCATTACAATTTCATATCAGACAACGGTACATTCAAAACCAAATGGAACCGTTTGTCATATCGACCTAATGTAGTATATTTGTCATATACTAAAAATTATTACTAAACTGACTGGGGTAAAAAGTTCATGTTAAAAGGGAGCTTTAGGTCAACTTTGATTGTTGCGAGTGACACATCTCTAGTAGAACTACTGGTAATTTGCATGTAAAACACCATTCTGCTGATATTAATTTTTTAACATTACATTTCACTGTAATGAAAAACACAAACCGGCCAATCATGTGAATCGGTGGAAATCCAATGCCTGCCCCCTGAAGCAAGCTGATCCAGCAGCTGTCCGGCTCTGGAAATGGGGTATTGACCCCCCAGGAGAACACAAGCTGGTGCTGTCCAGTGGTGAACTGTGGAGACGCTCTGCGACAGTTTGGCTTTCAACAAAACGCCGTCTTCTTCCCCCGTGATGACAGACAGCTACAGAAAAGGTGGACGTGCGAAAGAGACTGAAATGAAGTGATCAGTATACACAAGCTGGACCCTTCTGTGACATCACAGGAAAGGTGCTTTCACATCTCACAGAGTGCTGCTTGACACCCAATCACAGTCAGTCTGCCCCAGCATGGCAACCTCTGAGGTTGCAGGGAACCTCTTCCATCTTGCGACTCTGGAGGGTCTGTGACTGATGCCATCTAACACGCATCATATATATTTGTGTATGTATATATTTACATATGCAACATATGAAGAATATTATAATCAAAATGATTAAACAGCAGAAAAAATTATGAGCTCTTCTGTGAAATCCTTCTAAAATGCTATATTATAGGAAATTTGACTACTATCAGACACCAATCAGCAATTACATTGATCATAAAATAAAATTATCATAATAAATACAATTATCATAATACATATAAATATATCAAGTGCAAAATGTATGTATGTCATATGAATCATCGTTATTCATCTTTAATATCATGATCTGTAAAATATCCCAGATATACTCTTCATCCAAAATACCGTCAATTTGACATAAAATGGAACAACATTCAAAGCCCTTTGAAGCTGAACCAGGCTGTACGTCAGCGAGTGTCAGTAAAAACAATGTTATCGTGCGTAATTATACGTGGGGGTGTGGCACAACATCCTTAAGGTGAGCAGAGGAGCACTCAGAACAAGCAACAGCTGGGGGGCATTTTATGGCACAATCCAGGCTGCCTTTGTTACTCCCCCGTTTGATAGCCTGTGAATCAAAGGGGCCCAGCGTTTGTGGCAATGACGTCACAATGGGGCATCAATCACGATCCTCCGGATTTCTCAGGTATAAAAATGATACATCTGCCGATGTCTGAATAAAAAAGCTGTCAGTAAAAAGGACAGAATGGAGACGGAAAATGATAAATAAGGCTTTTTTGAAGGTTATTTGGGGTGGAGACAGAGTTTTCTCATAGCAGTGCAACATGTGTTTCAATATGTTCATCTATACAAATATCTAGACCGTTGATTAATAAAATTTCTTTTTAGTTGACATATGAACAATATATTTTATTTCTATAGTATTTTTTTCTTTTTTTATATGAAGGAACTGAAAATTAAATAGAGATAAAATTATTGGGGAGACTGGGAACATTGATGACCAGGGTCAGTTGTTTTAAGCGACACAGCAATTGATCTTCCTGTATAATGCAGATTGTCCTAAACACATCTGATGTTTAGCAGACTAGAAGAGCTTTACTTTGAAAGGACTTTTTCCATTGTATCATATTTCTACATTTTCTAAATATTACAGTGAAGAAAATCAACACTTTGCCCCCAATCCCCTCTTTGCTGTGTGGGGATCCACATCCCTGTACTTGAGCAGTTCAGCTTTTAGTTCAGCCCCTGTAGTAATTTGCAATGGTGGCCACACTTTCCCCTTGTATCTGCCTTTAGGAAGTCCATCCGTTGATCTTTCATAACCACATTCCAAATGCAGGTTCGTGGTGATCCTTGAGCCTTGTGGGGAATGTGCAAACTCCACAGACAGGGGGTGCACAACCTTGGGGGCGTGAAGTGTGAATGAAGGTATTGCTGGACTTATAATAGATGCTGGTAACAAAACGAACTTCTAGGTAGAATATGTGAATTGTTCCCCTGGTCACCATATTTTAGGTTAATATACTGCCAGTCCCGTTCAACAAATTTTTCCAGTCCATGAATTTCTTGCACAACATAAGCCAGTCTGTAGCCATCAAAAGGTTGTGAAGCCCTAATATGGAGCCTTCAATTACCTGGGACAGTGTTTCCCAGTCGGGTCCTCAGGGACCCGCAGCCAGGCCACGCATCTGGCCCAAGGACCAGGTTGGGAAACGCTGATGTAGGATAATAGAAGTCAGATTAAAATATTCAGTAGGGAAGGATTTACCTGCACAGTGCAACTCCATGCAGCTAAATCAGAAGCCATGCGCACTGTGAACCACCATTGCCAGGTGAAGGTCTCAAGCCCACCAGCACGAGTAGCAGTGATCTGCTACCAATCTCCTCAATATTAATTGAGAATTGTATGGAAGCTGGCGTGCTCATGAACTTTCTGACGGAAGCCTGCCTATGCCGACTGACATGCCTGGTGTCAGTTATGGGGGAAAAGTGCTGGTAGCAAGGATTTGACCAATCTGGGCTTGTCACCTTGACTACATCGCCGACTGTCTGAAACTAAGGCTCGCAAATGTTTTCCATCTACTGGCAAGTCATCTCCAGCTGAGGAGCTCTCGGTCACCCTCGAGGTACCATGGTTACCCTCATCGCCAACCTTCTCACTTATTATAGGCATTTCCCACACGGGAATCAAAATTTCAGGGCTTTTATATTTTATACGGCTAGCTGAAATGTAAGGTAAATGTATAAATGACCTACATAAGGCAAATTAGCTATATATATACATATAAAGGTATGTGTATTCTTGAAATTGGGATAGCAAAGATTTTATTACTTTATTAATCCTTGTGGTGAAATTCTTTTTTCAGCCCATCTTGCTCTCCATACAGGCGAGAGCAGGATTGGGGAGGGGGAGGGGGGGGTCACAGCATAGGGACAGCCACCTTGTACCACCCAGGGAGCTGCAAAGGGTCTGGCTCAAGGGCACACAGACATGTGACTAATTTGCCGACCAAACCGGCGACCTTCTGACCACGGGCATGGAGGCTTAGAGCGTCAAACCACTCGCTGCACACAGGCTTTCGCAGAGCCTTCCGTCCAGTATTTGGTGATAATCGTGTTACGTCCCTTTTAACTGAACGCTAGCTGCAGAATGATTCACAATGGCAATGCTGACTTTGTGCTAAATCACTGCCTCAGGGCCACACCCCCAATGCTTCATGGCAACATTGGTTGTTCTCATCCATCACTTAAGTCTCACATTAATCATACAAATGAATATGTAATTCTGTTCCATTAATGCCATCGGTGCAAACTGATTGAATATTAAACATATTAGCACAATACTTAAACCAGACACTGTGTTTAATAGGGAAATTGAAACGTGATGAAACTAAGCATATAATTGCGAAAATGTGACAATGTGTTTTGGTACCTGTGTTACCTTTAAAGCCAGACTGATTTAGAAATACATATATACAGAGGTCAGATAAGCGTAACAGTAACGGGCATATAAAATGTAATTATAGTGAAAAAAGAAGGCGAAAAATAATTAAAAAAAAGGTCATGCAGTTTTAAATAGATGCAAATTACTCTAACTGAATGTATGCCACTGCAAAATAATAGGTTTGTCATCATGTTGTCCTAAACATAAAAGAGAAGATATATTCAGATCTTGTGAGGCAATTAACTTTAGTTTCACCCAAAAGCACTTAAATCAGTGTTTGTATATTTGAACTAAACATGATGAAAAATACCATGTATAAATATAATTCTGGCTTCTTTGTGAAATGTGATAATTTGGATGAAAAAGGAAACTGAGTTTTAATTTTGTTATATCAGATAGATAGATAGATAGATAGATAGATAGATAGATAGATAATTTATCTGAAAATTGCACATTATCGTCACAACACAAATAAACAAGTATTGCTAGAAGAAGCAATTGACCAAAAAGTGCAGCGTGAAGAAACGGGCAGTGCAAAACTCAATCAATGAACCATGAACCAAAGCATAAAGGGTTTCCTGTGGATTTGAGAGCCTTAAGCTGTGGCAGCTCTTGCTGATGGGTAAGCAACGTATTGCCAAGTAATTATGCAGCATTTGTTGACGGGGTAAGCACAGCGAGGAAAAATAATGCGCATGGGCAGGAAAAGCAGTGAAAGGCCTCCTGCAATATTAGTTAGGCGTTTAGCACAACGCTTATACGAAGATCGGTGATAATGTAACGTGAGAAAAGAGGAACAATTGTACCCTCCTTATAATTGGCCAGGGAAAGCTGCGATGGCCCCGGTTTTAATTATGTTAGAAATAGGAAACGGCGTCCCGTAGTTGATTTATCAAAGCCATGGGATCTTTATTGAGCTGCCCTTGAGGAAAGAATTAAGGGGATGACGCACGGAACTCAGGTGTTGGCGAGTGCGAAGGACGCGCTTAGAGAAGCGACCACTCGCAGCAGCCAGTCGCCGCTTCGGCTCCTCTTCTTCCGGCGCCTGAAATAATACCGCTCCCGTTTTTACCTGACTTCAGCCAAATCCTTTCTCGGCGGTTTGACTCAGGGTCTACCCTGGCTCTGACGACGCGCCTGCCCTACATGCATAGACAGACGCACAAACACGCAGACACTGTTTTTCTCCATATATATATATATATGAAGAAACGTGTGCGTATCAAGCATATATACATATGTGCGTGAAAATTCACCAAATTAAAAATTAAACAGGAAATAATGCATGCGCGTGCCTGTGCAGATGTCTGTCAATAATCACTTGAAGGGAGGGAGCGCAGAGGTTCTGTGCCGGTGGTAATATGACAAAGATTAAAATGACATGGAATAATTCACTCCTAACTGCCATGGAGCCCCCTCCCTCCCTTCCCCCACAGCTGTCCGTCCCGTCGATATGATTAGAAAGACTCCTCCCCGGCTGAGTGAGACGCTTAATTACTCCTTGCGGGGGTTCACAGCAACAAAGGGGGAGGGGTATGGGGGCAGTTCCTCCTAGCCGGCAGCTGCTGCCGTCTAATAGAAGCGTAAATAAATGAATCAGTTCGGAGGGAAAGCCGTGACGTGTGTGCGCGCCTGTGTACGTGAGTGCGCATATATGTTTGGGTGTGTGCGCGCATGCAGACGTGTTCGTGCGTGTGCAGCTGTGGGGTGTGCATCTGCATATGTGTCCGGGGTGCGTGCGTGCGTGCGTGTCTGTCATTCCCCCCCGTGTCTGGTCTTGCCGGTGTATTTCTAACAAGAGCTGCACTGCACTGCCTTATTAAAAAAAATAAAATAAAAAACACCAACTCCCAGAGGTATGTGAGAAAAGCCTCCCTCTTCTGTGCTGTCAAGGATATGTGCGTAATAGTCACTCTCTGACGTGATCCGGGCTCGCAATGTGTGCTGGCAACACCTTTGGTGAGAAATTATTTATAAGTCAGAGACAGGAAACAGAGGCAAAAATACCGCCGTGTCTTTGGACAAAATCCTGTGATTCTGCGGTAAAGACGGCACCATTATGCCGTAATGTTCTGTGTGTTTATCAGGTGCTAACCCCAGGGCACTTCCTCATTTCTTACAGTCCTCTGTTTTGGTGGATAACTCCATAACATCCCGTGCTAATTTTGGTACACTTTGCAGCTCTCCGCTGGGGCTGTGTCGGTTCCTGTGTTTGTGCCCCGTGTCTCTGGGTGTGCGCGCTCGCCGCTTTCACTGTGTCAACATTTCTTTAAAAGAAAACCTTCCTTTGCCATTACAACTCAATGCAATACTACAGTGCTGCTTAATAATGTTAATAAACATTAATGTGTTTATTGTATATATCATCTTCTAGGTATATTACAGTATATGTCGACGTGGTTTCTAATAGATCTGTATTTACAGTGTGGAAAGGTCGACTACCATGGATACGATTGAGCACACTGAGAAGGGGCCGTTAACATTAAATGAAACAATTATCAGAAGCAGTAATCCAGGAAGTAGTAATCGCCACCGGATGCCTGCGTAGCTTCACAATCCAGGGTCTTGTTTGGATCTGCAGTGCCATAAGTCCTTGCAGACCTCTTGAGGCTATGCCACATCCATCAGACTGTGGAAGATATTTAGTGCAGATTTAACATAGGCAAATTGTCAGATTGTCGTCATAAGAAATGCTTAATAGGGGCATTAAAAAATCCACGAATTTCATATGTCTGGCCTGTGTTGGCGCTGCAGAGTTGACCCCAGCGCTGACGAGAATTTCCGTCTTAAGACGTCCAACATGCACGTAAAGATCTTAAGCCATGGCTGAAGAGGTCGGTAGGTAGCAAACACACGTTACACTAGATAGCAATTCATCACAATACAGACAAAGGATTATAGATAAGTGATGCAGAAACGGAAGCCACAGTTTCATTATATGATGCGTAACAAATAATTCTTGTCTCCAGCAGTCAACGTTCCGGTAATAAGTCCTAATTACAGTATTAAACCAGAAGTGAGTCTTGTTTATCTTGGTTTTATGTTTGAGAGCGTTTATGGAGTGATGACACGTGTGAATGTGGTTATTCAGTCCCACCCTCCCCATATCCACGAAATATGAATATTTCATAAACATTTTTGCCGTTCTCCGCTAGAAATGAGACACAGAAAACCCTTCGGCTGAAATATAAATTAGACCTCAATGAAAGACAGGCAAAAGAATATTACCTTTAATCATCGAAAGAAATTCTTCCTATTCTGCATGGAGTATTTATAATTATTTTCAAATGTAATGCATACCTCCTCAGCAGCAACAGCAACAGGGGTGGGGGTGGGGTGGGGTGGGGCGGGGGTCAAGCAGCAGTGAATCGACCATCGCGGGACTGCTCACATAACGCTGCGATGTTAATCACCCCACCTGTGCCGCACAGTGTCCCCCAGGACGGAGCCTCATGTATAGTTACATCATCAACACGCTGAGACTGTGCTGCCCAGTCTAGTCCCTGATAAATTTCTATTTTTGTTAAACACTATAAACACCACCAAACAGGCAGGGGCAACGTGGGGGGGGAGTTAGGTAGGATGATTCCAAGGGTCTGTGCGTGAGGGCCCGGTATCTGGTTGAGGGCCCGGTATCTCTCGTAGCATCCCTGCAAAGAAGTGACACAGAAGCCTCATGACTCCGGGATTGGGGGGGGGGGGGGTGTTTTCAAATCCCCACCCCCCGCTCTCTGCGTGTTGAGTTTGTGTGGTCTTTGATGCCTCATGTTGGTTCCCTCCACGGACACGAGTTTCCTGCTGTGGTCCAAAGACATGGGGTTAGGGGGACAGGCATCCGAAGTGGCTCATAGTGTCTGACTGTGCCTGTGTACATGCCCTGACGTGGGCTGGCATCCCATACAAGGTGTACCCTGCTTTGTGCCTAATGGATGGATTTTACATCGAAATCATGGAAAAAATATCTCTAAAGCCCAGAAAAGCGGGTGGGAGTGATATCAGACACACGAGCTCCAACTAGTATGTAGTATAACTGTATTCTATAAAGAAAAAGCACAAATTAAAGTTGAACCATGACTCAAGCTCTATTCAGATGAAAACAGCAATGTTACAATGGTGAAAAGGGACCCTGAGTTTACCCTTGAGACTCAGCTGCACTGAATGAAGGCTTAAAACGGTAGAAACCATGGCGCTCGTGTTGTATAAGGAGATGACTCACCACCATCTTTGAATCTTGAAAAGATGAAGAACTGTTTCATTGGTCCCCTGTCAGAATAATTCACACTTGAAGTTCTTTGGAAGGTACCTGTCATTGCTGCCGAATCTGTTTGGGAGACGTGGAATGCGGCATTACCATGGCGGATGCGTCCCAGACACGTGGAACGGGAAGCGTGCGGGTCACGCTGGCGCTTACGAAAGCGGCGGCCCCCGGGCGAGCGGCACTGCACTTAGGAATCCCTCGCCTTTCGTCTGGCGTGTCCTGGGGAGCGACGCTTTGCAAGGCCGGTCTGCATGGGTCAGTAAATACCAAACACGGGCTGCTATGCTGGATCAGTGATGAACAATGTGTGCAGTAGAAAGAAAATGGTTTGGGATTTTAATGAAAGGGTTTAACAATCTCCTGGCACAATGTCCACACACATAGGGGCTGAGGGAACGATGGAGACGTGTACATATTTAATTCAGATTCATTCACCCACCCCACAATAAATAGACTTTTGGTATTTAAATTATTAACATGTGCCCCCCCGCCAGCCCCCAACATCACCCTCTCTCCTGTGCTGTAGTCCACTCACAGAGTTCAGTGTGTTTACTGGAAACCACGCAGCAGATCATCCTAGCAACGAGCGAGCGAGGCCAGGGTAAGAGGTCTAATTCTGTAGAGAAAAAACAAGTAAGGTATATTAAAAGGAATTTATGAGTAAGGAGGGGACTGAGAATGGAATGTTAAGACATGCACAGACAGAAGAGAGGCGAAGAATTAAGCACAGGAATCACACAGAAACACACTGGAATATGTAATAGAGCATTCAGCTCCCAGATGGACCAGACCGTACTGAATATGATGAAGTATTTTGGTTCAAGTGCTGCTTTTTGAAATGGCACTCTAGCGTTTAATGTTAGACTGGCCAAATGGGCAGTTTACCCGCCGACAGCGGGAGATGAGGGTATGGCAGCGTGGGGGGGGGGGGGGGGGGGGGGGGGGGGGGGGGGGGGGGGGGGGGGGGGGGGGGGGGGGGGGGGGGGGG
>JAODUD010000019.1:19356615-19369352 GCA_026784285.1 Stomatorhinus walkeri | reverse complement strand
CCCCCCCCCCCCCCCCCCCCCCCCCCCCCCCCCCCCCCCCCCCCCCCCCCCCCCCCCCCCCCCCCCAGAGCTGGGTCTATAGCCTATCCAAGGGCAGGGTGCACTCTGGCTGATTTGGCAGGCCGCTGTGTGACAAAAGATGCATTTAACATTCATTTGCTGCAACATTGCAAAGATCTGCAAAGTGAACAAGTTTTATGGAAAGGGCTACTAATGATTTACGTGTATCAGGATCAAGCTGAATGTATATTTATTACAAGTATTATGTTGTCATGATGTGTTGCAGCTCTTTCATCTTCATCTTGGATGTATAATTAAGTGTAGGGTGTGTAGGTGTGAATTCCTCATCGATAACACGAGCAAAACAAATGACACAACAGAAGACGATGGGTCTTTGTCAACCCCATGTTAGTCAAGTTACCATTAGTCCTCATATCACAGAACGTGATGTGTGGGTATATAACGTGATGTGTGGGTATATAAGCTGCTACACTAGATGGAGCATAAAGAAAATGTAAAACGATACCCAGACAATGGTGTTAGTCAAACAGATCCAGGTGCTGCAATTGCCTGGGTATATCTACTCAAAAATGTTTAATCTTCCATTAATCTAACAAGCACAGATATAAAATATGCATGATTATATTTTAATATTGAACTTACAATTGAAATGCAGTCAACCCTTCCATGTTGTGACTTTCTCCATCATGGTTTCAATAGTTTCCGTGAGTTTTTGAGAGTTTTGCGAAAGCCGCACCACACGCACCAAGTCTCGTAACTTCACAAATGCATAATATATGTACAGTACTGGGTTGGAGGATGGCAGGCATTTATATGGCAGCCTCTCCCAGTGATCTCCCAGTGATCTTTGTATCTAGTGTTTCTGCTTGACTCACCAAAACGTTTTGTGTGGTTTTCTCACACGGTGGGGGACCTGTACCCCTAACCCCTAACCCCTAAGCCCTAACCCCTACGATGTGGAAGGATCAGCTGTATGTGAAGTTCTGCTTCCTGATGTTTCTTTAGTGCTCTTCGTGTAGTTTCCCAGTGACACGAATAATAATAATAATAATACTAATAATAACAATAACAATGCCCCGGTTTATGAGCCTTATGACCTGGGGGAAATGTTCCTTCTTGACCTTTCCGTTCTGGTCATAAGGCTGCAGAAGCGTTTGCCTGAACTCAGCAGGCAAAACAGGGAGTTATTGGGGTGGGATGGATCCTTGGAGATTTGTGTCGCTCTGGTTCTACAGTGACTGTTGTAGATGTCTTGTAGGGAGGGCCAGGCAGATCTGGTACAGCGCTCAGCTGCTCCAACCACCATCTGCAGGGCTTTCCGGTCCTGGACAGAGCAGTTCCCACACCACGATGTGATGCTCCTGGACAGGATGCTCTCTACGGCAGCCGAGTAGAAGGCCTTAAGGACAGCGGGAGAGACCTTAAACCTTCTCAGCTGCCTCAGATGGTAGACCTGCTGCCTCGCCTTGCTGACCAGAGCACGTGTGTGTGTGGAACAGGTGACGTCCTTCTGTAGATGGACGCTGAGGTATTTGAAAGTGTTAACCATCTGCACTGTAACACCATTGATGTTAACAGGTGTATCTCCTGTAGTTCTGCAGCTCCTTTATTTTGCTGACATTCAGTTGGAGACTGTGTCCTGGCACCACCTTTCCAGCCTCTTCACTTCCTTCAAGCAGGGCGACTCATCATCGCTGGAGATGAGGCTGAGCGTTACTGTGTCGTCAGCAAATTTCACGTAGGAGTTTGAGCCGAGTGTGGCTACGCAGTCGTAGGTGTAGAGGGTGTACAGCAGTGGGCTCAAAACACAGCCTTGCAGAGCTGCTGTGTTGAGGGTGATTGTGCTGGATACACAGTTGCCTACTCTCACCACCTGAGGTCTTCCTGTAAGAAAATCCAGAATCCATCTGCTCAGGTGGTCACTCAGTCACCCTGTCTCACCTTTGTTTTTTCCTGACCTGTGGTCTCCCCCAGTTTCTGTCCCATAGTGTGTCCTGTCCCCTCGTCGTTGCCTACTTCCTGGCCCTAGTAGTATCCTGTCTTGTCTTGTCCAGTGTGTGCCCATCTCCCCAGTTGTCACTGGTCTTGTCCCACTCTGTTCCCCTTGTGATATTCTGTGTTTGGTCTAGTGGTTAGTATTGTCTTTTTGGAGTTCTGTCTTGTTTTGTATGGTGCTGTTCCATCTGCCATGGATATTGTCCGTCCTTGTCTTGTCCCGGGTCTCATCTGTTTTCAGCCCTGATGTTTGGTCCCTAAGTCCAATCCCGCACTGGTTTTTGGTGCCCAGAGGGCACACTTCGGGGGGACAGAGGTGGGGTACTGTCACGCTCTGCCTATCCATCCCTCTTGTTTCTCTCTAGCGTGGATCTAAAAAGCTATACCTGTTCTGCATTAGTTCAAACTCTCGTTCCTGCCCTTGGGTAATGCACTCCAGCTGCCTCTTGTTCTGCTCCCTTGTTAGTCTACTGTATAAAGGTACTTCCCAGTCCTGTGTTCCCCAGTCCTGACATTAACAACACCACCCCTGTGTGCTGTTTCCCCATTTGCCCTTCCTTTTTGGTTTGTGTCCCCCGTGATCCTGTTCGATTCTGTTCAGCCCTTAGCTAACTAAACCCCATTTTAATTTCGATTCCTGCTCCTGTGTCCTTCCTCTCACTCAGCATGACAAAAATCCCATTACCTGATAGTTATTGATATTTTTATGCAATTTTGGTATTTTTTTGCTACCCCAAGGGAAGCACACTCTGATTCATCATAGTTTGGTGTCTTAACGGGTAAGATACTTTGTCATGTGTTGGCTTTAACTCGTACTTATCTCATACTGAGTCCTCTTTGCAGCGGTTGCTATTTCTGGAAAACTGGGAGCTGTTGCGTGGTGCACTGTGGTCCCCACAGGCATCGCAGCATTAACTGTCATGGTCGTCCTGGTGCTTGGCTGCTGCTGAGACGTCGCTGGCTAGTTCACACTGGTTAGGGTCAGGCTGAGCTGGAATGACAGGAGGGATTTTGGTTCTCTATGCAGCACCTCGAAGGCTAGGCGATGAAATGCTCATATCGTCGTCTGCAGTGTGTGGCGCACGCAGCGAGATTTACAGCTTATCTTTTCGTTGTTTGTTTGTTTGTATATTTATTTATTTATTTGTTTATTTAAGTAATTATTTTTGTGACTGCCATAGCAGGACACAGAACAGCACTGTGACGAAGGGCATGTGATCTCTCTCAGCAGAATGACGTGATAAAGTATCTTCATTAGCGAGTGTTGACTGTTGAACACTTAAAGAAATTGTTGTGGTAATGATAATTTGAGTCTCTAACTGAAAACATGATTTATGAATGTTATCGCTTGCTTCTTGTTCATACAAATGATACAAATGATTACGATCTAGCTAAGCATGTTTAGCTATTGCACTCCTGTTTGTCTAATTGAAGCACCTTAATCTGTATTTGTGTTTTGTGTTTATTGGTGGCTGAAAGAATATGTAGAGTGAGATTTCCAGTGTATATCGTAACTCACAGTTTACAATGCACATGGCAAACTCTTGAATCTTTATTTGTTTATTTGCTTTTTATTTTTGTATCCTTTCAGTTTAGTATGATGATGTTCTCCAATATCAGTCAGACTATCTACAGGCGTGGTGAACTTGCTGTATGGGAATGACGTTAACTGCCTTTCAGGCCAACTAGCCAGGATAGACATTAGCGATTCCAGTTCCACCCAGGTTCATCGTTAACCATGGTTAGCAATACCAATTAATAACAATGTATTACGTGGTATTTTGCACATACATAGACATATCCACAATATATCCACAGACAGAGGTGGAACAGTACTGTGTAAATGACGATTTAATGAGACAGAAGTGCAGTAGCCTATGAACAGGTAATTACTACAGCTTTTTATGGCTGTTGCACAGAGCAGCCATCTTGAACTGAGGTCAGACTTGTAGAAGTTCTTCTGACTTTCGGAAGTCCGACTTCAGGGGGCGTTCCAGTTGAAATTTCCACCTAGGAACACGGAAATTCTGACTTCCCAGTTCAAATGGAAAGCACCGTCACTCACCATCTGCCACTGGCCTTCTCAGTGCTCAGTAGTCTGTTAACTGTGAATTAGACGCCGGGGGGAGGACTGGCAACAAAATGAAGCCTGAAAATTTGCTGCTGACTGATCTCTCATCACGATCAACTGGTTGACCACCAATGAAATAAAGCAGCATCCTTTAATGATCTCCTTCAACAGACTTGGAACAATGTGAGGTCAACCAGGAAGTGAAGCATCCCTAGTATATAGGTTATATAATGGCCAGGATTGGGGAAGAAAGACTAGCCCTAAATAAGTCCAACACAGTGGGGAAATTCCTGAGCCTCCAGATACTCTCTTCCAAAGGGGTGACGTGTTATAGTTCTGCAATCTACCAATTTACACAGAATATATTTCATGGTAATATTCAGCTTACTTCCTGGAGCACGAACAAGCAAAGAGATTCTGCTACTGCCGTAGCATAAAGGGCCAAATCTAGAAAGAAAGACTAGGCCTTTAATGGGTTTTGCATGTTTGATATGCTCGTTCAGGTGAACTGAAATAAAAACCAGCATTGATGTAATTATTAAACATAATCAGTAAATCAGGATGTTATTTTTGTTTGGATGTTGGCATCACTGTCCTCCACCCCTCCCCCATAGATTACGTGCCATCAGTAGTATTATAGCTCTACAGCCATAATCGTTCCAACCCCCCTCCCCCTGCCATGTGCTAATGGGAGGTGGGTAAATGCCACCCTCTGTCTCTAACAGACTGCCACTCACTTTTTGGCACAAACAACCAACCACGAATAATTTTAAATTAAACAATCAGTTCTTATGCACGGACGGGGGGGAGGCAGGGGCACCGCTAGAGATTTTGGACCCCATGAAAGCATATTATATTAGGCCCTCAACTCAGACCAATTATGTTCCATTTTTCATTTCCATTTCACATATTTAGCAGATAATTCTGTCCAAAACAGTTTACAAGTATGGCAAACAGCACATTGCAGACATTCATGCTGTCCAGGGGTTAGCTAAGCACAAGTGCAGCTAGGCTGAGCTTGCAATGGAAGCTCAGGAGAAACGGCAAAGGGATGCTGCCACCTCAGCAACATGAATGGCCATTTCTTCATGGAGACCTGCTCTTTCAACGATTTTGCCTGTTTGAAATGATCAGAAATAAAAATCAGCACTGATTCAATTATTTATCTTATTCAGTAAAACAAGATATTTTTGTGTTTGGATGTTGGCATCTAGGACTGAACTGGGTCTACATCAAGGAGTAACATAGGAGTAAGTGTGGCTAGGCCAAGCTTACAATGATTGGCCAGGTATAAGGCCAAGCTTACAATGATTGGCCAGATATAAGGCCAAGCTTACAATGATTTTAAAAAGCATATATATATTCCACTGTATTTCTTAGAGGTTAGATTCAATTTGGTATCATATTTCTTATTTTTATCAATATTTATCCTTAATGAATGTTGAACTTATTTGCACTATATCAACTAGAGAATATTTCTCCTCTGTCGTCTTATGACAACAAATCATTTTACGGAAACTTGAAATTATAGGGAAAAGTATGAAAAGTAATGTGAGAGACTTAATCACACAGAAATGTGTGGCTTATATAACTACATGTGGGCTATAGCATATCTGCAGCCAGAAAGTGAGTGATGAAAGCATTTTTAGATCTGACCTTGGATGGAAAGCTCAGGCAAAGCGCTTGAACCTCACAGAAGAAAAATGGCAAGAAGACACGATGGGCTATGAACAGTCAAGTCATATATAGCTTTTCTCAGGTACTGTAACATCCAAGGCATTAAATGAGTATCTGACTTAAACCCCATCTTCAAAACAAACATCTGTAATGTGAAAAGGTAGGTTAGCTGTCGAGGAAAATTACATTTTTTGTGTAAGTAAATATGTTAATGGTCTGCGTATAGTTATGTAATTAGAACCGCCATTCATCTGGAAAGGCAAAGAAGCAACAAGCCTTTACGTGTCACTGGCAGAGGACACACTGGGGGCCGACAGCGTAGCGTGTGGGACTCGGGGGGCCGTATTCCCGGGGCCGTCGGAGACTCCTGCTCTGACCCAGGTGTCAGCGGTGCCCAAGCGGGCTGAATCTCATACAGAAGAGATGCTGTTAGCTGGGGTGAAGTGAATGCTAAAGGTGGGGGGTGCTAACATTTGCACAATAACTTAGTATAGGACCTCCAGGCCTTTGTCAAGTTGCCTAGTATATTATTGGAGTTGGGTGATGGTACATTATGATTGGGTGAATGGTGTCTGTTTTTTAAGGGGGGGTGGAAATCTACCCCTGCTTTGTGTTTCCGCTTTGTGGTCTATGTATATATTACATCGCGGCAGCCCACAATGTGATTAAAAACCTTTTATTTTGACACTGTGGGAGCATTTTTCAACTTTATCTCTAAATACAAGGCAACAAAACTAAAAATGTGAAACGTCTTGTCTTTTGTTTGGTTACTTATGGTTAAGGTTAGGGCTGGGTCAGGGGTTCAGGCTGTCGTTGTTGAGATTAGGGTTTTTCCCATAGAAATGAATGGAGAGTCCCCATAAAGATATGTGTACAGGTCTGTCTATGTGAGTGTGTGCGCATGTGTGTGTGTGGTGTTTGCAGGGTCTCCTATGCTATGTGCTTCAGATTCTCCCAGTTCCTCCTCCAGGGCAAAATCAAGTGGTAAACAAATTGGTGTTTTAAAATGGCCCCTAGCACTTCCTGTGTGTGGCTCAGTGTGCCCTGTGATTTCCTGTTTGTGGCCTGTGACGCAGTGCCATCCATCCAGCGTGTTTCCCTGCCTTGTACCCTATACTGCTGCAGGAGGAGTGCAGGCTTTTTACTACACTGTACTGGATATAGAAGATAGATTGATGAACATTTCATGCATTTTTTCCCTAATTAACTGCTATTAAAAAATCATCATCAGTCATCTTGTGCCATCATTTACTGCATCACAATAAAACTACCAAGGCAACACTGGTCAGGCAGGCTTGCAGAATTCACAGTTGTTTATAATACTTGTAAATTCTCAGTACATAGAAACATACATTGTACATAGAAAAGAAGTCTTTTATTTCATTTCAATATGAAATGATTAAAATCAAATGCATGGTGGAGTCTTACTGGAATTCCCCAGTGTCGGATCATTCTCACTGGAAATGCTTCCTAATCAGACTTTTCCAATTAGTTTGAAGCATTTCTATTTACAGGTAGCAAAAGACAGCAAGGAATGAAACTGTGGCTTTATGTAGTGATGCTGAGTAGGAAGTCTCAGGTTTTCATGCACTTCAGCTGCAGGATAATTAATCACATGACTCTGTCCTTCCAGGGACCTGGGGGAATTGCACTGTGACAACTGGCAAACACACACACACATACATACACATACACACACACACACTTTAATCTGGAAGAGACTGGGCTCACTGGTATTTATATATATGTATATAATCGCACACACAAAAAATATTTTTATAAAGGATACGTCAGCTGTTGGAATTTCATCATATGGTATCATTTGGGAATTCCAATAGGCCTCATGCAGCTGTCTTTCACAGCCTTCCTAAAATGTAAATACAATTACCAATAATCAGTGCAAAGACTGAGATAATGATACGATCTAAGAAATCTATAGATATAACTTGATAGGGAGATGCATATCACGCATTGTGAAAAATACACGCGATGGATTTATCTATAACAAACTCAGAACTGTCAGACGGGGTTGATAATTTTTTCCCCTGACAAAACCCTCCTGGAATCTCTGAGAAGCTGCTTTCTCTGCCATCTAAACGTTTGTAGCGCGGAAGGATGAATACATTCGCTGAGTTGTACTCCTGCAATCTGCCCTTCCAAAAATACAGCAACATTATCCAACTGCAAATGAGTAGCTGGAATTGAGCTTACATTAAAATTTGTATTCATTTTTAATTAATTAATTAATCAATCTTCTATGTGCGAGATGAAGCTACTGCAGGAACCTTTCATGTCGGATGGATTGCACATCACAATTTTATTTTCTGGGTATATTAGCCCTAACTGTGTCAGCGTGAACAATAACAAAGTTACAAGGTGAAAGGGAAGGTCATGCAATTTTCCCCAAGAATGTAATGAAATCCCTTCTCCTCAAAGTGCATCACAACTGCACCCAGTACATTACTGTAGCTTTGCTCCGATCTGTGATGCCGCTTGTTGATTTATTTCAAATGACAAGCTGACATTGTTGCATCGCTATTTTTATTGCTGACCTCTGGTCGCTGCAGATAAACAGTTCCTGGTCCTGTTCTGGAAACGGAAGCAGCACTCTTCCAAGAAAACAATTTTTTTTTCTCCCATGACAGAAAACCGAAGCCTTTTTTAAATCAAAGCCATGCAGACGATCCAGGGCCAAAATATCCCTGTAATCCCTGAGTCAGGAGCACGCACATGCACCAGAACCCACGGCTGAGAGGGAGTGGGGCTCATTTTTAACCTTCCATCCCAACACTGATTCCATGCCTTAGATAGTTTGCTTTGTGTATATTAACTTCTGCCTGGTATTGAATAATGCTACTGACCTTATAAACCTTAACTAAAATGTTAATACCTGCTGAGAATAACAGCTAAGTATTAGTGGTTTAGAAAAAGGGACCTAACTTGAATTA
Source organism: Stomatorhinus walkeri (assembly GCA_026784285.1). Taxonomy (NCBI): domain Eukaryota; kingdom Metazoa; phylum Chordata; class Actinopteri; order Osteoglossiformes; family Mormyridae; genus Stomatorhinus; species Stomatorhinus walkeri. The sequence continues at coordinate 19,360,640 of JAODUD010000019.1, read as the reverse complement.
CTTTTGAAATAATCATTAATATTGTTGTCGTAGTTGCCTAGTGAGCTTTATACTTGCTAAAGAGCTGTATGTTCACTCTGTGTTTACGTGTGTTTCCTTCCAACTGGTGACTCTAATTTACTCTTTATTGATCATGAGTATGTTGTTTCGTGATCGATTTTGTATAAATGAAGTAACAATGGATTTTCACATTCTTGTAGGCAACTGCATAGTGAAGGGTGCTGTATACCCCCCCGGCATGGACTGCCACATGTACTGTGCTTCCTGACATAGTCCCAAGTTCATGCCAGCTCTGCATTGGCCATGCATTTTTGGAACAAAGATGCATGGATGGATCTTCAAATTTTCATAAATTCGAAGAGGGTGATGTTTTTGTTTTTGCTGAATGTGATGTATAATTAGGGAAGCCTTTGACAATTGGCCATTATATTAGTTAAATAAGGGACAGGTCACACTGACAGCTGACACCATTACAGTAAATACCCTCAAATTGGATATTAATCTTTAGTAAGACAATTCCACGAAAGGGATTTACTGTACACTCATGAACATCCACCTTTTTTGTCTTTGCCATCTGCTTGGTGAGACCTTGGGTTTCTAACTGTGTCTAAAATAGGAATACACAACAAGAGCCTATTTTCAGAGCTGATTCTCTGCAGGCGCTGAGCGAGTCTACAGGTTCGGTACGGCGGACGTGCTCGTGTGTGACAAGGTGTCTGGGAGACCAGCTGGGACTTTCTTGTTTCTTAAAATTAAGAAACATTTTGTAAATTGAAATGTACAAAACGATGGTTAGGGACTATCAAGAAAGTGCTATGCTTTGATAAGAGCGTAATGCTCATAGCAGTACCTTAATTCATTTCCCCATTCCCGCTCACTTATAGAAAAACTGCTTTTAACTTTTCCTCTTACATTAATAATGTAAGTTATTACTTTTTTTCAAATAAAACTTACACTACTGCTATTTTTTACTTTAAGTCATTATTGCTTTTGTTGAATTCAGATCAGTGTGCATTCAGGTCTCCTGCAGATATTCTGTATAGTATAACCATATCCATTGATTTCTTTTATAAAATTCAGTGGTACTTAACTTTAGTCCCTAGTGTGGCTTTCCCATCTCCCTGAGCATATAAACATCACATGCTGATAGAAACACTATGAATGTCTCTTGTGGTCCTGCCTACATGTCTTGGTTTTACCATCACTGCCATGTTTGTGCTAAACCCGTATAATCTGACATTGCAGTACACTTTTTAATCCCTGAAAATTCATCGATTTTCTCTTTACGGATAATCGCTGCCCACTGGGATTTCCTCCATTTTAATGTTGCACTTGTTTTGTGCAGATGATGTAACGCTGGAGAGAAACACCGCTGATAAACAGCAGCGTGGCCATTTGCACTGAAGGTAAACCTACTCCTTCCCTTGTTTGTGCTCTTCTGTCTATGAAATATTGCACTTGACTTTGACTGGCTTACAGGGAACTGTGGGTCAATGTATATCCTCTTAGTGAAGACACTTCTAATCCAGTACACTTCTTAAGCCCAAATGTGCTCTTTCTGCGACTTTGATTTAGGATAATTCATGTTCAAATACCTCATTTTGATGTAGCATGAAAACCGTTGGATGGGATGCCAGTTCACCACAGGGCACGAGGCAGGTGAACACCCTGGATGGGGTGCCAGTTCACCACAGGGCACGAGGCAGGTGAACACCCTGGATGGGGTGCCAATCCCTCACAGGGCACGAGGCAGGTGAACACCCTGGATGGGGTGCCAGTCCACCACAGGGCACGAGGCAGGGAAACACCCTGGATGGGGTGCCAGTTCACCACAGGGCACGAGGCAGGTGAACACCCTGCATGGGGTGCCAATCCCTCACAGGGCACGAGGCAGGTGAACACCCTGGATGGGGTGCCAGTTCACCACAGGGCACGAGGCAGGGAAACACCCTGCATGGGGTGCCAGTTCACCACAGGGCACAAGGCAGGGAAACACCCTGCATGGGGTGCCAGTCCACCACAGGGCACGAGGCAGGTGAACACCCTGGATGGGGTGCCAGTCCCTCACAGGGCACGAGGCAGGGAAACACCCTGCATGGGGTGCCAGTCCCTCACAGGGCACATAGACTCTACACCCAGCCCTGTAAGTGTGAGGCTATAGTGTTCCCACTAAGCCACCTGCAAGCAAGAAATGGTATATTTAATATGTTTTCATTCAAGGAGCCTCATTCAATAAGAAACTAATAAATAAATAAACAAAGGTTGTTTTTACAGGGAAATAAATAATTCACAAAAAATGATTACTTATTCTCCCTCCCTAAAGCATCTTTTGAGTCCAGTACAATGATTAATATTAACTTCAGACACTTACTTTGAGTATGATTTTTCTGTTTCACGTTGAATATAAGTGTGTAGCACTGTGGCTTCACGCCCCAAGGGCTCTTTGTGCCTGCAGTGTTTACATGGTTTCCCTCAGCTACACGGTCTAAAAAAAATCAATGTCACTATACTGTCCTGTGGTGGACTGGCATGTCGCCCAGGGTGTTTTTCCTTTCTTGCTCCTGGTGCTCCTTGGGGTGAGCTCCCTCTAGTGGATAAGTGGTGAAGGCAGGTGAATAAAGATTTCAGACAATGTGTTCTATGAATTTGGGGAACCATTTGTTTTTTCTTGCAAACACATAGTGAATATAGTGTGTCAGGGATCTCATCAATGTATATGAATGCCTGACCTATCCAATTTGTATTATTTTAATTTTTGTGATGCAAATATATGACACAAAAAGTCAAGCAAGAAAGCAAACATTGTCTGTTTCACTATTGTCAATTGATCACCTATGGCTACCTACAACTACAATGTTTTTTATTTTTATTTATTTATTACTTTCAGTATTTGGCTCTTGCCCACATTTTGGCTTTATTTTTTCACCCTCACCAACAACTCATGCATAGATACTCCCAAAAATGGCAGTTCGTAATTCTAATTGATTACTTTGTAAATATTAATTGATTCTAGAAATGTAATTTTCTGCTCTTTGTTTAGTAATATTTTATTAATAGCAGAACATTTTTCAAACAGATGGACCAGTCCCAAAGGAACATCTCACCTCCTTCAGGAAGGTGCTGGACAGACATGTAGCTGAAAGACTCGGCAAGAAGATGCTGAGCCATTAGTCAATGTCAGTGCATTTTCCCAAAGGTGCCGTCAGTCTTTCCGAAGTCAATAGCGCTGTGAAGACACAGCATTGTGGAGTCAGGATCAGAGTGGGGTTTATTGGCTATGTAATTTCATAAATAAAAAACACAAAACAGAATACAGTCAGGTATATAACCTCTCAGTCAGCAGTCAACTTCCAACCAACGTCAAATACAGGTAAATAGAGTAAATAAGTGTGCAGTAGATGGTGCTGTGCAGGATACTAGCAGTAATAATTTTTCACTTTGTCGATCCTGTGTAGGCGCTCTCACTTGTTTGGAAGGGTCGCTGCGTGGGGAAGACAGCAAGAGCAGCTAGCTCCTCTGAGCTAAAACTAAAACACTTGTTCAACATGATTGAAAAAATATTTTTAAAACGTTTGTTTAGTGTTAAATCAAGTCTAACCTCTAAGTCCAAATGTAACATTTAACATAAAAAGGCAAATTGCAGTCTAGGGCACTAGCTGAAGCAATGAGAGATATGCAAAATGTAAGTTCCATCCATCATCGGGGGCCCTATGCCAAAAGTTGTGGGTGCAAGGAGAGGGATGTGGATGTCACATGGCGCTGCTAAATGGTTAGGGGGAGGAGAGGGATGTGGATGTCCCAGGTTGGGGCTAAACGATTAGGGGGAGGAGAGAGATGTGGATGTGCCATGGCGGGGATAAATGATTAGGGAAAGGAGAGGGATGTGGATACCCCATGGTGGGGCTAAATGATTAGGGGGAGGAGAGGGATGTGGATACCCCATGGTGCGGCTAAATGATTAGGGGGAGGAGAGGGATGTGGATACCCCATGGTGCGGCTAAATGATTAGGGGGAGGAGAGGGATG
>JAODUD010000019.1:19322466-19334633 GCA_026784285.1 Stomatorhinus walkeri | reverse complement strand
TTTGGGGCTTTGGGGTTTTGGGGCTGTGTGGCTATGGGGCTTTGGGGCTTGGGGGCTGTGGGGCTATGGGGCTGTGGGGCTATGGAGCTTTGGGACTGTGGGGCTATGGGGCTGTGGGGCTATGGAGCTTTGGGGCTATGGAGCTTTGGGACTGTGGGGCTATGAAGCTTTGGGACTATGGGGCTGTGGGGCTATGGAGCTTTGGGGCTGTGGGGCTATGGAGCTTTAGGGCTGTGGGACTATGGGGCTGTGGGGCTATGGAGATTTAGGGCTGTGGGACTATGGGGCTTTGGGGCTATGGAGCTTTGGGGCTATGGGGCTGTGAGGCTATGGTGCTTTGGGGCTATGGGGCTGTGGGGCTATGGAGCTTTGGGACTATGGGGCTATGGAGCTTTGGGACTGTGGGGCTATGGAGCTTTGGGACTGTGGGGCTATGGAGCTGTGGGGCTATGGAGCTTTGGGGCTGTGGGGCTATGGCGCTTTGGGGCTGTGGGACTATGGGGCTTTGGGGCTCTGGGGCTATGGGGCTGTGGGACTATGGGGTTGTGGGGCTATGGGCCTAGGGGCTGTGGGATTATGGGGCTATGAGACTATGGGGTTGTGGGGCTATGGAGCTTTGGGGCTATGGAGCTGTGGGGCGATGGGGCTGTGGGGCTATGGAGCTTTGGAGCTGTGGGGCTGTGGGGTTGTGGGGCTATGGGGCTTTGGGGTTGTCAGACTGTGGGGCTGTGGGGCTATGAGACTATGGGGTTGTGGGGCTATGGAGCTTTGGGGCTATGGAGCTGTGAGGCAATGGGCTTGTTGGGCTATGGAGCTTTGGAGCTGTGGGGCTAGGGAGCTTTGGGGCTGTGGGGTTAGGGCTTCACTTCCTGCCTCTCTGTGTGCAGACCTTGCATGTTCTCCCCCTGTTTGCACATCCCTGTCTCTGAATCAGCTTTGCTGTGCCAGTGTGTGCCCTGTGGTAGACTGGCATGCCTTCCAGGATGCCCCCTGCCTTGTGCTTCTTGGAATAGACTCACTGCAACCCTGTCCTGGAGAAAAAGGAAGGATAATAGATGGAAGGATATCAGATATTCAAAATAAATCTCTCAGTTTTCACCATGACAGGGTTCCAGTGAGTCCAGAGGACATCCACACCAAACACACTGTTCACCTTCTGTTAGTAAAAGTAAATTGCAAATATCAGCACGTTTCTTTTTTCTTTAAAACGGTTCCAGTTTTATATCCTAGTTCATTTTTATTAACACTAATTCATGTTCTGAACCATCCAGGTGCCTTTAAGTTTTTTACAAATAATGACAAGTAACAGCCAAAGATTTAAGGTGGACCAATCCCTAAAGTAACTGTTATAACCTGGCATAAAGTGGCTGAAATTAGATCTGAAAATCCCTTTGCTACAAATTGGTGTGCCATTGTTTTTATGACAAGCAGGTCCAACACAGTCACTGGGACAGCTAGATATTTCACTGGGACAGCTAGATATTTCACTGGGACAGCTGGATATTTCAGCAGGACAGCTGGATATTTCACCAGGACAGTTAGATATTTCACTGGAACAGCTGGATATTTCAACAGGACAGCTAGATATTTCACTGGGAGACCTAGATATTTCACTGGGACAGCAGGATATTTCACTGGGACAATTGAATATTTCACTGCAGCAATTCAGGGGAACCATAACAGGGTCCATTTGGGTTCAAAGATTTTTTTCTATTCTCTTACACTAACAATGGTATTAAAACCAAGGTTAAGCTTAATAATAAATATTATTTAACACCTTGTTAAAAACCTCTATGAACAAGAGAAGAAAATCCTATAAACTCTATATATAATGTTAAGCTTATCTCAACCCTACCACCCATTGCACATCACATCGACAGATGTTCAGAAGCCTGTGGCAATACTTTTGTAATGGAACTTATTTTCATTCATTTTCATCTTGGACAACCATTTGCCTGCCATTGTACACTGTACCCACCTGTTGTGAGTTGTTTTGTTTGCAGTAGGAAGTCAAAAATACCTTTCTTTCTGCCAGAAAAGTTAACTCAAAAACAAAATAACTACATGTTGTTTGTGTTAATGTGCCACGTCAGTTTATGGTCAGCATCTCATGAATAAAAAGCATGGTCACAGGTGTTTTTCCACCGCTGTTACACATAGTGATTCGGAAAGTTTTCAGCCTTGCTCAGTACCTGGAAGTGTTTAAGCAGAGGTTGCTGTGAGTCGCACCTTTGTCACATTTCTCCTCTGGTGAAAACAGCATCGACGTGCAACCAAAAAGACTTTTCAAATGACCTCACTGGATAATTAGTGTGCAGTGACTCCTGTAGTATCAACATAACTGAACACTGAATCGGAGAAAACATTTATTTATGTTCCTTTTTGAGCTAGAGCCATCAGTGGCATTGAATATGACTTCGTCTTGCTTTTTTTTTAGTTGAGTTAGAGTAAGTAATAGTAAGTATTAGTAATACTGCCTACAAGGAAGAACCAATCAACATGAGTAACAGGAATATGATAAAGTGTCAAATATATGTTGTCATTCTAGATTCTTTAACAATTCCAAATTGGCTTATGAGCGAAGGCTCAGCTCATACATCTAACCATGCTGCCCTTTTTATAGTGAGCGCACATATTCAATCTATCTACTAACCTCTTACGATGGTCAAAGTCCCGGATCTGTACTCTGTCCCAGGTGGGATCGGGCATGAGGAGAGGGCGCCCCCTGAATGTGACCTCTGCCTATTGCTGGGCACGCACTCAAAATCTAGAGACACCAATTAGCCTAACTGCTGGAGGAAGCCCAAGCACCCAGCGGACACCTGTGAAACACCAGAGGAACATGCATACTCCACAGAGAGAGAGAAGAGCTGGGATGCAAACCCCTAGCCTAGAAGCTGTGAGGCAACAGTAGAACCCACTGAGCGATGGTGCTGCTTCCAAACTCCACATATTGTGGCTAATATACATGTTCTCTAAGGAAACTCATTATTAGCATACAGATCCTGTCATGAACCATTTTTGAACATAAATAGCATGGAAAGAAAAGAATGAAACAATACACTAATCCAGCCAACTGCTAAGCATTCGATGCTATGCTGTCATCCGTGTCAGCATTCATGACACCTTAAAGTCACCTCTGCGTTCCAAAGCACCCGCAGCGGTGACAGGTAAAGAGAGAAACCTCTTTATTACTGTAGCATCTAATATGACATCGAAATCCGTGCTGGCGTTTGTCTCCTTCTGATGTCGCTGGAGCACAGACGATAAATAATTCAGCCCCACGTCAGACAGCCAATGCTACGGTGCAAATGCAGAAATGAAATTCCTTTCAGCCGAGTCTGCTTTGTCTACATGGGAAAAAATAAACAGATAATAATAGTAATAACAATAAATGTAATAAAAATCCTTAGCAGCTGGGATTGACAGTTTGCGTGTCGCGCTGCAGACTTGCTGTTTCATGCTGGGCTTGACAGTCATTGCTGAGAGCCTTATCAGTCACACAGGTGACTAGGGCCCTCCATTTCTGCCTCCCCAACCTGATCGCTTCTGTATGCTGACAAGGATGTGTGATGTGCTGATTGTCTTTAATAATGTGCAAGAAAGCACTCATGTCACAACATAAAGAATCATGCAATATTATAAGATTGCGATCCGCGTTGCTATGGTGATGCAAACATTCGCTGAAAATGCTGGACTCTTCTGACGTTCCCCCCCCCCCCCGCACAATAAATCTGACTCTTCTGTTTTGTGTTTTCATATTTTCCCTCAGCTGATTCCCATACAGCCTCGGCTCTGCCAAATCTTCCATGGTGTGCTAGAATATAAATTTTAAAAAGCTATTTGAATCGTGGACTTTCTATCATTTCCCCCAGCTTTATCTTTAGCAACACAGCACTGAAAAGCTTCATGCGTGGACCGAATGACTGAATGCAGTTTTATGTCTTAGAATAATAAAAAAAAATGATCTCTTTCATGTTAGTCCAGCTGGTTGCTGTTTATATAGTCAGGCAAGTGGGGTTTATCCGTATTCAAAACTCTACATTAATTTAGGAATGGAAAGAGATAAACATTTTGCTTCCAGTAATTAATGTAATAACATAACATATATGGTTCTAAAACTGCCGACATACAGTAACGACGGATGGAGAAACGGTGAGATATTACATCCAAATCAAAATGACTGCATGTAGCCAGAGTTAAATAAACATGCAAAGCACTTGAGCCCTTGTCTTTTTCAAATGATATGTAGAGGCCCAATCCGCTGTCCTGTATCTTTATATGGACTGACAAACTTGTTCTGCCCCATGGAAGCATTCCCCCTCTCCTTTCCCTCAAAAATATTGTACTTTAAAGCAAAATCGGTGAAATTCCTTTTTCACGGGTTCTTGGAAAATCAGCGATGTAACTATATCGAGCATCACAAATAAATAAATAAATAAATAAATAACAACACAAATACAGCTTTCAGTGCTGTATATAAAGAACAAAATATATGAGATGAATGCCAGCTTTCAGTGTTGTGTATAAAGAACAAAATATATGAGATGAATGCCTGCACACTTTCATTTCATATTTTTAGAGATATATCAAATAAATAACAAAGGAAAATGCATCCAAGTTTGCTTCTGGGCAACTCAGAGCCCTGCTTCCTGCTTTGATCATCTGGATTCTCACTTCAGGATGTGCAGCCAAGAGCCTACAAATATCCCTTTCTGCTAAAAAAATTCCATCACTGACCAGCTTTATTATTTTAAGGATTCTTTACATTCCACCCTTCATACTGCGTTATTTACAGTTTAAAATTATTGCAAGCAACTGCTAACTCGTTTTATTCGTGATCTCTTCCTTTTCCACAGAAATATATATTTTTTTATCCGGAATTAGACCTTCTAACAACCATCAGGATGACCTTAACAGGTACATGCAACTAACATACTCAGAAAAGTGCAGGAGCAGGGTTATGCCTTCCAGAGTACCAGACCTGCCTTGTTTGACCTTGTCAAGTCACGTGTCATTTTGTGGATGCTCTGTGCCTAATCGCCACTCCCTGTGCATGGGCTGCTGAGAAACAGTAGTCAGCTGTGGAGGAGAAGATGCCCCTCAGCTGGGAGGTCACTGGTCCCACTGCTCCCAGAAAGCCAGCTTCTGCCCAGCATGCACCACTAGCACTCCTTGGTTATATACTGGTTTCAGCTGCCTGAAATGGTGCTCATCCTGATAATTATCATGGTATGCTTAAAATTATTTACTGCCTGCATTAGAAATATACTTAATGGTTGTGCACTTCCTAGTTTGTATTATTCCACATAGCTTAATTGTTGATTTGTGCTTAGAAAAAAATATTGTGATTTTTTTCAAATGCTCATTCTTCCATGCCATTGAAAAAATAATATAAAACCACTTGGAAAACACTGCCAGGTCATGTTGGGGTCATACACTGGTACAGCGTGTTGTTGCACCCACCACACGACAAAACACCTTGGGATCCCAGTTGGTACCCTCCACAGGCCGATACACAGTCCAGTCCCACCCTCCGGAAATGGCCGTCTACACGGGCGTCCCCTCGGCCTGGTCCAGCTGCTCAGATCCTGCGAGCCGGATCGCCCTCAGGGAATCGCGCCACGTGGCCGTAGTGCCATAACTGACGCTCCCTCACAATGCAGGTGATGTGCCTCATTCAGGACTCCCTGAGCAACTGAAAGCACCGTATGTGGATGAAAACGGCACAAGCAAAAGTTTTGCCGCTGAATCTCTTGGTTGAGAAAGGTAAACTCTGGCTGTGTGAGGCCTGACACCCTGACGTTCAGAAAGAAGGACCTACAGTCAGAAGACGTGGCCGGAACAGGGAGAAATGCTAAACACAAACGCTGCCAGTTCAGTAAACTCTGCCCAAATGCAGCACATGTACAAAAAAACACCCTGTGTCTGAATCCAAGTTAAATAGAAGTACTTACGCAAGAGTTTAAGTGGAATCTTTATAATACTAAAACTGATTGCTCTTCAAAATTACAACGTATTTCTTGTCGAGGGCTGATGTAAATTTCCATCTGTACTATCCTAAGTTTCAAAACCAACAGGATGGATGGATATTTGTCTTCGGTACAGCAATTGAGATAAGTTTTTAAAGGCTAATGATGAAAATGAGTGTGAACTTTCTTTGGTCTAAGAGTGAATCTAGATCAGTTTAAGAGATAGAAATAATCAAGAGTGCTTGTTTATCATGCATGTACTGTTGTTGTCCATTGTAACTTGGTGTGTGTGACTCTTCTGAGAAGCCTTCTGTCTTGTGCTTTCAAATTTTTTCCAGTTAATACAGATACAGCCAGTGAGTTTTTTTTTTTTTTTTACTGTGTTCTGTTGTCGCTGTGTTTGTTTTTCAACAGCATTAAAGAAAACAATCTACACAATTAAGCAAGTAAAAAAAAATTATATTGATCTCCATCTGTTTTTCAACACCATTGCTTTGAGGTTAAAGATCATTAGTTGCAGAAATATAGCTTAGCTTAGCTGTGAATGTATCTAAGAAGGGTTACGTAATAAAAACTGATCTGTCAAATAAACCAAAGAGACTTCCCCCCATATTTCACACTTGTCTGAATAATTCAGTCATGTCTGCTGCGTGTGTGTTCAGCTGAATATTTTAGGGAAGTACCTGAGCAAGTTTCACTCTTTAAGCCTGAATTTAAACAATCCCTGGTTTGTGAGTTTATTTTCTTAACCGCAACATTACTATTTTTCTGACAAAAAAAAAACAGTTTTTTAAACACAGTGAGGAGTTTGATTCTTCCAGTCGTTTTGCTCTAAAAGCATACAGGTTCTAGCTGAGGACGTTGGCTCAGTGCAGCAAGAAATATCAGCTTCTTTCACATTATTTTTGGAAAAAATATTCCATGATTACAGTCACCATGATCTGCAGCTAGATTCATTGCTATCATTGTCTAATATCAACAATAAGCACCCTCAGCCATAACGATTGTGTCTTCCTTGGTGTTTAACAATAATATGCCGAGCTTGCTATTCAGCGTTTATGCAGGCCTTAAAGCATGAGATCATTTAGGAACCCACAAAATCAGTAGAGGAATTTTAATCTGCCCCCGATGCATCAAGTCGCAGCTATTTTAAGCTGGGAGCCAGTGCGGGACAGAGGCTTGTCGCTTTAATTGAGAGTTTTGGTGACACTGTGGCCCCAGCAGGTCATGAAGCGGCAGATTCGTGGCTTCTGCTCACGTGGCACCCGCTACTTATCCGCAGAACAGCGGCGTGCCCCATCATTCTGGCCTAACGAACCTGCAGGCGGTCCCACCGACATCAGGCCTTTCAGACAGTGAGAACGGGTTCCCTAAACTCCTTTGCGTCTCCCAGATAACAACCCTCAGTAGAAATATTTCATCTGGGTAAATGGTAATTGCACATGCTAAATGGGCAAGAGTCAGAAGTTTATAGCTATATGGATAGAAAACAGCCAGTCACACTATGTGATGAAACCCTTGTACTGCATATCACTGCAGTTGCTCGGAAAAGCAAATACAAATGAAAGTGGCATCAGTATGACAATAAATACAGTAAGTAGCTGCTAGACAAGCACATGTGAGGAGATGGGAATCGCTGTTCGTGTTCAGTTGTCCAGGGGGAGGCTGGAGTTAATGTGGCAGGGAATGGTGGCTTTTACAAAAGCACCGTTTGGCGAGGGGGGGGGGGGTGGGTGGGTCGGAGCTTGTCACTATCACTAGTACACGCTCATATGTGGAAGGTATTCCTAGCTGTAACTGTGTCATGGCACATATGTTAAGCACTGCCATGATATGACGGCTGATGCAGACTCAGTTTGTTGTGTGCACACTTGGTACTGATGAGAATAATTGGAAAGCGAACCAAATATGCTATAAGAAAGGGTCACTTTCTAGTTATTATGCACCGCACAGTAGTGAGGCAAAGGGAGGTAAAACAAGACTTGTCTTATAGGGTCTTTTAAGAGGAGATACAATGACTCTACAATAACACTAAGGTTGCTGTTGTCTTTTGCAAGGTTGTTACTGTGTTTCACAAAACTGAAAAAGACAGTTTTTAACAGTCAAATGGTTATATAGATGTGTATTATAAAGGGTCCGGCTGGTGTATTTTCTAAATGGCCTCTTAGGCCAGTGGTTTAGTGCGATACAGTGTGTTTAAGCATGCCCTTGGAACTGTGAACTACAGAGGCCAGCTGCTGACCACAGCTGGGTGCAACGACTCCTTCAAAGGAGCGGAACACTGCCTGTTTGCCTGGGCAAAATAAGCATAACTTCTAAAAATGCAAAATACCACTAATACAATCTCTACTAGTAAGTAAATACTTTTATTTGGAGATGTTCAAAGGTTCATTGCCTCATTAGTCATAGAGTAATTTTGCTTAGGTTTGGGGAGGTGTGTGGATCTGTGGAAGTCTAACAATTAAATGCAATACATATGTTTAATTCCTCCAACTGTTCGTGTTTGGGGGGGATATTTTTAATAGATTTGTTTGTAGCTTTCAAACCAACTGACCCACAGGATAACTATAGAATATATGCAATACGTCTGCTTTCTGCGGAACAAAGGTACAGTCGCTTAATATTTTCATGTGATATCAGAAGCATCATCAGGTAATATTGGATTGGAAATTCAGCCTGGGAAGGGATATTCATTTCTGGGATGATAGGGCATGGAAGGGAACTAGTAAAACGAAAATGGATAGAATGACAGATTCTGAACAAAAGGTCTGAAAAAAGTCTCTGTGTTGTCCGTTCTTTTCAAAACAGCCCCGAGCATGTATACATACAAACACAGGACACTGAGCTTTCCTCAGAGCAAACTTAGTCTAAAATGTATCTACTAGGATTGCCCGGTGTCACGAAACCCATTCACTCCTTCAACGACCAAAGACCTAACTAAACCATTTATGTGACGAGGTTTATCATCAAAATGAGTGAGGATCTTTAGATCCTGAAAATAAATATGAATGAACAAGGCTCAGTAAAAGTAACGTTATTTTTTAAAATAAATCTGAAATACACAGCACAGAACACTAATGTTATCTTCACCACATTCATCAACATATCAATACTTACTGTAACCTACATGGACTGTCACCTGTGACCTATATTTCAGGTCCTACTTAAAATGAGACAAATGCACTGCGTAATTTGAGTCAAAGCCTTCATTTTTAGAATTATGAAATTAAGCAACTAATTTTAAATTATGCTGAAGGTAATTTGACTTGACTGTCTGCCAAGCTAATTCAAGATTACAGGAATCAGAAGAACTATGCAACTATAATGGCTGGCAGGTCATTCACTCATTTTCATAATTTGTGGGTTGTTTGGAAAATGACACAACACCAAGATCCTCTGGCTTGCACCTGTCAAAATTTCCACTGTTGAACTCATGTAGATCTTTTTATTGCTGAAGAAGCTCACACTTCCTTACTGACCTGAACACAGACAGTTTGAACAGCTGTATACAATTATCCTTCATGGCCATTAAGACTGATGTACACAACTTCGGCCATGTCTAACAAACAACTATTGGTAACACTTGTGGCACAAATAATGCAGTAGTACGCTCTTACTTAAAGCATTAATTAACCATAAATTAAACATTAGCTATGTACTGATCCCATGTTCCTTCATCATTAATCAATCATAACCGTTCAGATAATTTATAAGATATTTGCTGACAGTTTTTCTTGAGTAGTAACTGAATTACAAAGTGACTTGGGAGGGGTTGCCCAGTGTTGCCCAGTTGTTTTTATCCCAGCATTCTAAAAGGGCAACTTCACCCAGATTCATAAAAGTTGGTAATATTCTATTACTCTTATAGCCAGGGAGATGCCAGGTACCCAGAAGATCGAGTCACAGGGATGTATCCCAAGCCACATCATGGCATATATTTTCTTCCATCTACTTTGTGGCAAGGTAACGGCCTTCCGTTCTTAATCATGGGCTATCCCCGATGATAGACACACCAATGGAAACTTTATCTTCTTGTAAATTTTTCATAGCCTACACCAATCTCACGGAACTGTTGTTCCTTTCAAGGGTGTCCCTTTATTCTTTACTAGCAATATATTCCAATAGTTCGCTGACTTGAGTGAGCAAGCTACTTTCTTTTTTCTTTTAAGAATGGTCAACCAGTTTTCTTTTTTCCATCACCTATGTATAGTTTATCGTAGACAGCTTCTGAATCCACTAAATCCAGAAGAATAAGCCACCAGTCGCCCAAACCCAGCTCTTTGGTGGAGCTCTGTCTTCCTAATATTACTCATAGCAGACACATAGCACGTGTGCAAACCTTTCCTTTATGTGTAGCAGTGACAACGTAAATTTCCATTACCGCTAACTACCAGAGACTGTAATGCTCTGAGTAAATCACTAGCGAATTTCACTAGTTGTAATAGTAACAGCAACGAATGACTACAAATATAATAGTTAAAATTATTGTTGCTGTTGTACTGCATAAGTGGATGACAGTGGCTCAAACTGCCATATTTTAGCTTTGAATCACTTCTCTTCCCATCGTATCACATGTCCTTTCTCTACGAACCCCGGTTTGTTCCCCCACACCAAAGACGTGCACGGAAGGCTGACTGGGGCCTCTAAATGGCCTATAGAGTATAACTGAGTATAAATTGCCCATAGAGTATATGCAGTCATGGTTTACAAACATTTGTGAAAGAATGGGTCGTGCTGCGGAGCTCGCTGAATTCAAGTGTTCAACTGCCACAGGATGCCACCTTTGCCATGTCAGTTTGTGAAATTTCTCCCCTGCAAGATATTTCACGGTCAGTTGTAAGTGGTATTATTCCAAAAAATGGAAGCATTTAAGAACGACAGAAACTCAGCCATGACGTGTCAGACCATGTAAAGTAACAGAGTGGGTCTCCGAGTGCTAAGGAGCATAGTGTGTAAAAGTCGCCAACACCCTGTTGACTCAATAACTGCAGAGGTCCAAACTTCCTCTGGCATTAACCCCAGCACTAAATCTGTGCACTGGGAGCTTCATGGAATGGGCTTCCATGGCTGGGCAACTGCATGCATGCAAGCCTCACATCACCAAGCGCAGTGCCAAGCGTTGGTGGGAGTGGTGTAAAGCACACTGCCACTGGACTCTGGAGCAGTGGAAACGTGTCCTGTGGAGTTAGGAATTACACATATCTGTCTGGCAGTCTGATGGATGAGTCTGGGTTTGGCAGATGCCAGGAGAACGTTACCTGCCTGACTGCATCGTGCCAGCTGTAAAGTTTCGTGGTGAAGGGATAATGGTATGGGGTTGTTTTTCAGGGGTTGGGCTACACTTCCAGTGAAGGGAACTCTCAATGCTTCAACATACCAATATATTTTGGACAATTCTATGCTTCCAACTTTATAGGACGAGTTTGTGAGGAGGCTTTTTTTCTGTCCCAGCATGATTGTGCCCCAGTGTACAAAGCAATGCCCAAACAGACATAGTTGGGTGAGTCTGGTGTGGAAGACCTTGACTGGCTGACACAGAAGCCAGACATCAACCCCACTGAACATATTTGGGGTGAATTAGAATGGAGATTGCAAGCCAGATCTTCACATCCAACATCAATGCCTCACAAATGCTCTTCAGAATGAAAGGGCATTAGTTCCCACAAACCCACTCCAAAATGTTGTGGAACGCCTTCCGAGGAGAGAGGCAGCTGTTACAGCTGAAAAGGGGGGACCCAACTGGTGCCTATGGATTTAGAATGGGATGTCATAAACGTTTCTGTATGTGCAATGGCCTGGTATCCCACTTAGCCCAGTTTTATACCTCATTCTGCCTGTGAAACGCTCCAGGCCTCCCCCTGCCTCTGTGCTGGTCATGTGTGGGAAGATGGATGGATGATTATGGTGCTAATGGGTGGATCATTGCATGTAAGTGCTTGATTATTACCATGAATGGGGCGTGAAGGCAAACACAGCGTTTAATTCTAATGAGTGTCGTTAGGAGTGCTAAGTAGTTTATCTGGGGTTGTTTCACCTATAGTCACTCCATGTTAAAGTCTAGGCGGCACCTTGGGCAAGCGGGCGACCCTGTCTAAGACAAAGTGAAATCGGCTTGCTAAGTCTGTTTGGGGGGGGGGGGGGGGGGGGGGGGGGGGGGGGGGGGGGGGGGGGGGGGGGGGGGGGGGGGGGGGGGGG
>JAODUD010000019.1:19294684-19305717 GCA_026784285.1 Stomatorhinus walkeri | reverse complement strand
CATCCAGCTTATCAGCGGACAGTTCTGGACTGTAACGGTGTGGGGGGTGAATTAGTGTCCATGGGTCCTTGGGTAGCTGCACATCTGGGAAGGCACCATTAATGCTGAATGATATATACAGGTTTTGGATCAACATATGCTGCAATCCAAACTGCCTTTTTGGAGAAGGCCGTGTATATTTTAGCAAGACACTGCCAATAGCAGGCTCCATAATAGAAGAGTTCGGTGCTAGCCTAGCCTGCCTGCAGTCCAAAACTGTTACCCATTGAAAACAGCTGGTATGTCATGAAATGAAAAATACAACAGAGGAGACCTCAAACTGTTGAGCCATTGAAATCCTATATCAGGCAGCATTTCACTTTCGAAGCTCCAGCAACTGGTCTCCTCAGTTAGGTTACAGAGTGTTGGTAAGAGAAGCTGTGATGCAACACAGCGGTAAACATGCCCCTCTCAACTTTTTTGAAAAGTGTTGCTGGCATTAAACTGAAATTGAGCATATATTTGTCATAAAACAATACAATTTCTGTTTCAACATTTGATATGTTGTCTTTGTTCCGTTTTCATTCATTAAATTTTGGTTTATATGATTTGTAAATCATTGTCTTCTGTTTTTATTTATATTTTACACACTGTCCCAACTTGAGTTGTAGATAATGGCTCCATATACATTACACCTATGACAAACTATTAACTAATTCTCAATACATGGAAATTTGATTTCTCAAATTGTGACTCAGCAAAACTAAATCTGAACATATTTATACTTTTAATATTTTTTTTTGTCATTTCTGCTCACCTAAATTAAATTGCTAATAATCAGGTCTGAACGTGGATGGCTTCAGCAGCCTCTTTTTTTCATTAAAAGTCCACCATGAGTGTGACTTCAGCACTAGGCCGTCATTGTGTGCTTCTTGTTTGTTTAAATCAAAATCTTTTCAGCTAAGCTGATTGTGTGTGAGGTCAAATCTGCTAGACGTTTTAGAATACGTCATGTGTACCTGGCTTTTCAAAAGTCACAAGAAACAAGAGTACAATGTTTGTATAACCTGGTATTTCTAATTAACATGCATATTATTTGCTACTTCAGCTGTAGTTATAAATACATCACAGTAAAAGGGAACTAAATTAAACAATAACTCAAACTCATTAAAAGCACATTTCTATGCTAATAACCTAATTGGCAGTGCTAGCTTTCCATTTATTTGAAAATGCATTCAGTTACAAACCGCGATTCTTCAATGTGGCGATTTTTAAGGTGTCACGAGAGTTAAAAATATATTTTTATATTAATGTAAACATAGGTTACTGTAACTATGTTAGTCACATTTGTTAATGCCAAATACATTTGTCGAGTTGTAAACATGTTTTTTTTAAGGCACTGACTTGCACAAGTCTAGCATAGTGCTATCATGAATGAGCAAGCATGTGCAGTTAGACTGGGCCTGTTCACATTTTTTCAGTTCTGATCCAATTCTGATACACAAGCTTTCCGATGCTTAAAAATGCCCCACAATGACAACAGTCACTTAACACCCCTCTTGAATCACAAGCTGTAGCGATTGTGCAAAGCAGCCTAATCTAGCGACTCCAAAATCATCCGTTGCTTTTTCATATTACTTGCATTGTCTCACACAATTGCGTGCGCTATTCCCTAAGAGACTTTTACAGCACCATCTCAATTTAAATCTAATCTTGGGCGAATTTGGATTCAATAAAGTAAATGGACACCTAGATGTGACAGTGGTATCACGCTAACCATAAACATTCAGATGCATAATTCCAAACGCCTAGAGTTTGATAACCGCAAACTCATTTGCATACTAAATAAAAGTAAGATAAATTAAAAATCACAAGTAAGACTACTTCATAACAATCATGAATAATTAAACCCTGTCTTTTCTTCTACAATGGTGGCCTAATGGATAGGGACATGTGCTTATGATTTGAGGATTGTTGGTTTGAATCTCCAACCAGCAAAGTACCACTGAGGTACCTTGAGTACAATACTGCCCCAAAGCACTACTTCCTGGGTGCTGAATTAGCTGTCCCCTGCTATGGCACAGAGGACACATTTCATTGTTGTGTGCTGTGGTGTGTCGGCAATTAATCACTTTCACTTTACTACAGAGTATGGTTGCATATCTGTGCTGATAAGTACCCCCAGGTCTCCATTCATTCATTTCATCTGAATTTCCTGGCAAAAGCACCTTAAATGCCACAGGGAGACTAATGTGTTGTGTCTCCCTTGCTGTGGTTGTATGCAGACTTGGATGATGTTTCCGATGAGTTAGCGAGTTGAATGCATTTCCAACACCATTCCCAGATTTGATATAACAGACCATCCCGACAATGCTGGTCTTATCAACTGCTCTCTCCAGTGATGGTGTAATTTAATGGGAAATAAAAAAAAAAACCCAAAATATTCCAAACTATTGATTTAAGTGATGGTGGGAGGGGTGTCTTTGAGCACCCCAGCGCTATCCGTGAACAACTCACAGCCACAATTAGCATAATGTTTTTCGTGCTGAACATCTGTTTGTGAATTTCGATTTCGCCGGTGTCAAGAAGTGCACTCATTCGTTTAATTGTGCATAGCGGACCAAAAATGAATCGTGCAATTGAAAAGCACAATGGATGACTGTACAGTCAGGGATATTTGAACCAGGGGAGTGGGGGTACATGTACCCCCCAATATTTAATTTGACTTAATTTTCAGTTCCAAAAATAGTAATTTAAATGGTTGTGATCCCCTCAACATCAGACTTTATCCTATCCCATCAGTACCATGCAGACCTTGTCTTTAATTTAAATATAGACCTGAAATGCTGTTCAGCAAAAACTATTAAATAACCTTACGTGTAATACATATCGCATTGGCAAACAAATATCAGGATATAATTGATTTAGGAGGACTCTGAATTCCCACCCCAAGAAAGCACTTCATGTTGTTGCTGTTGCTAATGTTACACTTACCACAACGCAACGTAAGGCTTACATAACTGCTAATAGTGCAATGTCCTTAGTAGCGGTAGAGCTGAAGTTCATCTGTAATGCCCTTCAGTAGATGTTATGCTGAGCCGGACTTTCCTAGTTTTAATGGCTGATGGTAATAACATATTTCCTCAGTACTGTTCACTCAATCCATGTGAAACGACTAGAGTAAATCACATAGGACCTTTGGACTTTCACTCAAGCTCAGGCAGCAAGCATCTGGATGTTTAAACAAAGCCAAGCCTTCCGCCACCTTCCTGACCCATCAGAATTCAGGCAGTTGAGTAAACAGGTGTTACAACTACTGGACTGACGATAAAATTGGGTCAACTAATGTCACCACAACTTGGCCTGATACCAGAGCTAACCGCTCGTGCTCTGACAGAGTGAATCCCTTTCCACGGATCATGGTTCAGAGCACAAACTTCTTTGGAAGTGGTGCAAAGATTTTCAGGAGTAGCGAGACACCTTTTTTATTTTAAAAGGAGGGGAAGCAGTAGAATCTTATCAATAATGGGGAAATTTTGTGGGTTGGAATCCTGTCTGTGTAACCCATTGCTGTTTTTATTACTTTTGCAGTCAGATGTCTGTTAGTAACCATTACATAAGGAAACAATGAAAGATGGCCCTTTACACTGGTGCTGTGAAGTTTTGCTTCTAGAGATCTGCCGTTCAGCCCGTTTTTCAGCTCAATGAATCACAGAGCAGAGATAAATGGTTTCCTTCATGGTTGTTGATGGACCTAAAGCTCTGTAGTGTCAGATTCGAATAACAGTGGAGTGTATTTGTCATTTAAAATCAAGGCCCTTTCATGCCCCCTGCCTCCCTCTCTCAACGTATAGATGAGAACTTGAAAACTTCCTTTGTGAACAACATTACACTTTGCTGTGCTTCCAGCTTTGTTGACCAAACAGTTTTTGGGAAATTTATTTTAAGGAATTGAAACTAATTTTTAGTATAATATTGAAAGTGCTTTACCCTGACATATATAACCATGGGAAAAAATGAGACCACTCTATATTTTGAAACAAATCTGCATTTTTAAAATCATGGTTTAATTGTGGTTCTGCTGGCAGAAAGCTACGCTGAGCAGCAAGATGCCTTCAAGTTGAAAATTTGTAAGACTGCAGTACGCAAGAATAAACTGAAGCAGGAGACACTGGGAATGACCAGAAACCAGCCATCTAAAAGGTGGAAGCCACATTCTATTGGCAGAGATGACCGTTAACTTATCCGACAGTTCCTCATGAAACGGTGGATGACATCAAGTGACCTTCAAAAGGAATGGGAAACATTAAGTGTTGGTGTGAAGTGCACTGCTAGGACAGTTCATATCAGGCTCCTAGAAGCAGGACTGGAGTCCCATAAAGCAAGGAAGAAACCCTTCATTAATGAGAAACAGAGAAGAACCAGGCTGCAGTTTGCAGAAAAATATATATTATTCACAGACGCATACCTATAAATTGAGAAATGAGTGAAACAAAAAATTGTGTTGTGGTGTCTTAATTTTTCTTGCGGCTGTATTATTGTAGTATGAGAAAAGTCTCTTTCTGGATTCTCCTAGTAAAGCCTAATTATCAAAAGGCTTATGAATGATTATTAAAAATTAAGGAGTTTATGTATCTCTTTGCTTATTTAAGGTGTGTGTGTGTGCCATTCAAAATATTCCTTTAAAACTAAACTTTGCCAACAAGAGTCCTTATTATATTCCTGTGGTACTTATATAGCACAGTTGCCCCTGAATATGTAGCAGTCTTGCTATGTGTGTGAATAAGCACTGTCTGGTCATCAGAGTGGACAGTCTGACATTATTTCTGTCCATCACTTTCTCTTCCCAGCAAGCTTGTGAGAGCATTTTCTTACCCTATTTGTAAGGTAAATTTGTTGTTAATTTTTAGTCCTGATTGTGATTCCTATGGTGTGACTTTTTGGCATCCTCAGGGTGTCATTCCATTATTCTGGTATTAAACTGTTTCATTTACTCCCCGAGTATATATGCCCTAAGTAGCTGCTATTAAACCCAAATTCTACATTGATCAGAATGGAATACTGCACGGTCTGTTGGTTCTAGAGTTCTCCGGCTCTCGTGAAGACACTAAATACTGAACATGCAGGATGTCCCTCTGGCCACTGCATTGTGCTATAATTAGTCTTTCTCTTCATGGTGCCCTAGGGTGGGGTTGTAATTTCCCATGTAATTTCCACTTGTCAGCAAGCACAAGGTGAAAAAGAAGAAGGAAGCCCATGCAACCTTGCTAAAAGTGGAGGTCTTTGCGTCCTGTGAAACGCGTTGTTCATCACTTTCAGTACTCTTGAGAATGGGGCAGGGTTTTTTTTTTTCTTCGAGGCAGTGCGGCCAAATACCCCTCGCATTGCCATCCAAAAAGTAAGACGAAGTATTATGTTAGGGACATCTTTAGTATTTTCTGGCTCTGGGGAACTTGTACAGTATAGCATGCACTGAAATGTTCTTTCTGGTAAGTGACGTACAGTCGTTACTAGGGATGCACCATGATATTGGCACGACGTCAGTATCACCGATTATCGGCAATGGTAAATATGAAAATTTTGGCCGACGATGCTGGCTGATAAAGTGACGCGTTAACTCTGTGCACACCACGGCGCTGAATGTATAAGGGTGTAAGTAACAATCTTCGGTATGTTGGCTGTATGGAAGCTCTCCATAACTGGGGGTTCCACGATATTTGGAGGAAAAAAATCCATAAAGGTTTTTTTTTCTCTGCTTATAGTTATACTTTCAATATGTGTTTGTAATTTAAATATTTTTTTGTATGTATTTCTTTTTAAAGCTATTTAAACAAAATCAAACCATAAGTGTTGAAAGAAAAAGAAAATGTTAAGTTCTTTGCTGGTGTGTACTACTGTATGTAGTTAGTGTACAGACTCGTGCATCCCTGACTGCGACTATTAATACAATCATATGAAAGTCCAATGGCAACATATTATTTTATATAGGTTGGAATACAGGTATCAATTTTATTTTACATAATTTATTCTGTGTGCCTGTCACCATCCTCCTTTCTGGTGATTGCTGGTGAAGATTAAGTCGGGTGTGAATTACTGTCATACTGTCTATATACAGGCATACAGTGGCACAAGATAACGTTCCCCCATGACTGCAGTGCAATATACAGACAGCAGGTGACATGGGGAGGGTTTTCACGTTGCAGCTTAAAATGTGAAACGCAGGATGGTGCAAAATGGGGGGCTTGACACAAGGTCTTAAATACATACATAAGGGTTGAATTACATACATAATACAAGGTTATACTGATGCCTATTTCTTCCCATGTGTGAAAATGTGTGTTTTCCAGGGTGAAGGTTGGTTCCGTTATGACAAGCTGCTGTGAAAAACATGTCCACACTGTCTGCGACTACTATCCCTGATGGCCATGGTAAATGTTTCACTTACATTCATGTACTTTTAATTCAGACGTTGGCTGTTGGTAGACCTGCAGGACTCCGGAGAGATAAGCATTCTAAGAAGCTGTTGTGTCATTCAGATCAGATGGTGCTTAGCAACTTGAAAGTATGTATCCCTGTTGTGATTGATGTTGCTTGTTTTTTTTTTTTTAATCTACTTAATCATCTTTTTGCTCATTGACGTAACTTCATCATATGATGGGGGTGGTGAGTGGCACAGCAGGTTAAAAGCTGTATCTGAATGAATGCCAGTTTGAATCTGTGGGTCGTCTGACTGCTTTCTCAAACATAATCTACATCGTTGTGGATTAAGCATCTGCTTAAAAAAAATTAAGTTTTCTTTCCCCACATACTTAACCTTGCATAACCATGACCTAATTAGTGAGTTTTAAATAAGAACAAGTCGAATAACGATGGCTAAAAGCAAAATAATTTCCATGAATAAATGCACCAAAGAAAGGCCACAGGAATTTTGGACTTGGATAAGCTCAGGGATTTTCTGTAGCCATTGTATCCTTTTGCCGCCGCCAGGGTGGGTCTTCCCAGCCTAAAGAAAGGTCGTCATGTGCATCGCAAATGCCACTCTGTGTGCAGCCTGACTCATGGCATGGCGAAGTTTCAGTGAGTCAGGAATTTTTCTTCAGCCCCATATGAAGGGCTGCTTTATTCACCCAGCCTACGCTGCCCGGGGAGGCCGCCTCGTCAAAGGGCTACACTGGAAATGGTGGTTGTATGCGTTGTTCCGTGTCACTAGCAGCCATGAATACCAAACACTCTGCTTTGGGAAGCCGGTGCGTTTCCCCGTGGGGGTGGCTGGGGAGCTTGGGGACGTGTTTTGATGTACTGCGTATTTTAGTTTCCAGGCAGTAACTTATCCAATGCAGGTCTTTCGCCAGTTCCTGTTAGATCCATTAGCTTCTATTGAAGCTACTTACGACAACAGCAGGGTCTCTCTTTTTTGATGTCAGTCCGCTTCTTTTCATCCGAAAATGAGGTGTGAGTAGTGCTGGCATAACCAGAGTTTTGGCCGAGTTAAACTCTGGTTCCCTTTTAGTTGTGTTGTGATGACCTTTGTCTTAGTTTTTTTATATGCGCGGGGGTTATATGTGGTAAAGAGTTTCCTAAATCAGGTCATTTTTTTTCTGTGTAAAATACAGCAGAAGATGAAGCACTTTTCCTGTCGCCCACTGTTGGCATTGACTTGGCAGTGGCAAATGATAGCTTGCTTTGAAACATTCCAGTATTTCTAGCTGGCTGATTACCATGATATTGTTATTAAAACATAACTTCTGTTACACAAAAGCAGAAAGTAAAACTTTATTTTTTTTATTGCTGAGACAAAATATTTTTTATGAGTAGCCATTCAGTCTTTGGAGTGTTACAAATTAAACTCTGGTGTGAAATGTTAACATTAGACTTTATTGCCGATTTATGTTGCCTGAGAAGAGCCACAGAGCTTGAGCAGTATGGGTGGTCGCAGCTTTGCCTGTTCAATTTCTTTGTTTGTAGCTGTGTTCTCCTTACTGGTCTGGCAGACCTAATCGCCGTCCCTTTCACCTAATACAACCCACATTAGACTTGCTCACAAAACCCACATGCCAATACATTGCTGGAACAAAAATAAATGAATCGACAGAAGAAGGCTTGTTTCATGGTGAATTGGAGGCTGTAGTAGAAATTGATAATCTGTCTATGTGTGCGTGAACAAAAGACCTTTTCATGAAAATGTCACCCAGACTTGTTTTGTCAGAAGTTATTCAGCAGTATGATGTGACTGTGAATCATTCCTGCTAAATTTTTACATTGCAGATAACTGACTTCAGCTTGACCTGTTTGCATAGAGAAAATACCGTAAGCCTGAGGTTGAATTTAAGACATTTTTAATATGATTCTTTTAAACACAAATTTAATTCCCTGTCACTGTAAGCCAATACCTTGGCCTTCCCTTCGTTCTCCCTGCTTGTAAGAAATGCCAGGTCAATTGTCATCTGCAGGCTTAGAACAGAAGCTTGACAACCATTTAAAGTGTGCTTACTAACTGATAAGACCCTCGTTTTAAGTTATTACTCTTTAACAAAATAAAGCAAATATTGCAAATTACGATATATTTAACCTGTGAGTCTTTTGTCAGTGTTTGAAATCAAAACAAACCTCCAGAACATTCCCCTGAGACGCTAACTAATTTGATTTTAGCTGTGGATTCTGGGAGTCTGTGCAATGTCATGACTGAGGGTCTTGTGTTGTTTATGACCAGGAAGGAATACTATTGGTTTCTATTAAAAAATCTTTAAAAGCCCTTATTAAATGCATGATAAAAGTATATTGATATCAAAGTTATTGCATTATCCTATATCTGTTTCTGAAATATCGATATACCATAAAAATTCTACGTACTGCCCAGACCTAGGCCTACAGAACGTGCTTGTTGCTTGAGAAAATCGCAATGAGCAAGTGTCCAGCAGCTCCAGCTCCAGCGTAGATGGGTTGTATCCCTACTTTCCCTCTTGTTCGTTTTGTTGGACCTGTGGTCATCAGCAGTAAGTTCTTGGGTGACGTCCAGAGGTCACTGGCAGAATATTTGGAACATGTTGTTAGGGTTCCTGAATGAGTAAACATGTGTTTCATAACTCATTGGGAAGTGGGGCGGAGGAGACAGAGGTTTGCTGATGGAATTCCTATGCTGTGCATAGGCAGCCGTTTCTCTGACAGCAGGTGCTGTAGGTTGCAGGGGAAGGAAACCCGTCCGGTTTGCAGCACAAGAAGATGCCACCAGGTCAATGCAACCTTGTAAAGTCTGCTGCTAGAGCTGTGAGCTTATGTCATCATGTCTGTTCCGTGGACGGATAGGCCACTGGTCCTGTGTGGAACCTGATCCTTGTGGAGGCAGGACTTGGACCATGAGGGTGGCTTTGACCCACTTTGGCGCTGCGCTGAGAGGAATGTGACAGTGACATTATTGATTTAGAGTATGTCATGCGTGTTAACAGTGCAGGTAATCATCGCTGCATCCCCCATGCACTCGTTTATATATGCTGTTAATCTGCGTGGGTGAGCTTCCACTCTCCAGTTTTCTGGGGATTTTCTCATCTCACCTAAATTATTCTTTGAAAGTGTGTCTAGAGTATAATGGGCGTTTAAAATGTATCTGCAGTATAGCTGTGCGTAAATGATGTTTTATTTTGAAATCTGTTTTCCCCTTCGTGTTTGAACCATTTTTTGAGAGCAGTTGTACAGAAATCCATTTAAGCACTTACACAAAGGGGTCTTTCTGAAAGGGTCAAATTTTTCCTGAGCATAGGTCACTAATGTTATCCACAATCCCCTTGCAATGCATTTATCTAAAACATGAGCAAAATAAATGCACTTTAACTTTATTTTTTTACATTTGGTTGTAATTCAAAAATGCAATTTGTGTTTGTCCAGCAGGGGTCTGACAGTTGTCATTTCTAGCTAGTGGAGAGTTGAATTCAGAGAAATCCTGATATGCCTTGTAGCCTTTTCTGTGTGCTCATTCACAAAGAATATTAGCATCGTGCCAAATGAGAAATGAAGCCTGAATTCCAAATGAAAAGGAAAATACCTGTATAGGCTGACAAGCGTGCACGATGAATAGATCCAGATTGTGTTCCTTCTCAGAACTGCGATGCTATTTATCTGTTTTTTCTTTGCTGCCCCCCGCTGCAGGTGAAATTAAATTGTTTGGGGTGGTGCCAGAGCTGGACTCAAGTTTGGAAGTGCCCCCCAGTGCAATGTTGACTCAGAGCAGCCATGATGGGACTCTGCAACCCCTCCTCCTTGGTGGCCTCCAGGGGGAGCCCATGGGACCAGGGCTGCAGTGCTCCATGTCCTTGGACTCCAGTGACCTCAAAACAGACTTTACAGGTAACTGATGGACGATGACCCAGGAGAGGCACAGAAACCGGTTAAATGTTACCTTAAACTGCAGTGTTGCAAATTTTATCATGGCTCACTTTGTTAGTTCATACAGTTTGTTGTAACTAAATGTGACTCCTTTGAGAATTAAAGCATAGAATGATTTTCTAAGGCACTGTGTTCATTTGCTAATTTACGATTTTAAGAAATGTTTGACAAAAGAACTTTCATTATGAGTTCATATAGTGTTTTGTTGATCTTTTCCCCTCCATAATTGGGCTCCCCTAATTTTGCTAAATTGTACATTAAGCTTAAATATCCCATGGTTTTAACAGAAGACAGGACTGTGCAGAGAGAGAATAGAGCGGACCTGGTATGTCCTCAGAGACAACCAGCCCATTCTTTGTCAGCAGTCATATATAAACTAGGTAATGCAGTCACATGTTGCATGCATGCAGAGCAGGAGTGTGTCATTCGAGCATGTCCCTCCTGCAGAGAATCAGCCAGTGAAGAGGAAGAAGGGCCCGGCCCCCAAGATGCTGGGTAATGAGGTGTGCAGCGTGTGTGGAGACAAGGCCTCCGGCTTCCACTACAATGTGCTGAGCTGCGAGGGCTGCAAGGGCTTCTTCCGCCGCAGCGTCATCAAGAGCGCCCAGTACACCTGCAAGAACAGCGGCAAATGCGAGATGGACATGTACATGCGGCGCAAGTGCCAGCAGTGCCGG
>JAODUD010000019.1:19196465-19216933 GCA_026784285.1 Stomatorhinus walkeri | reverse complement strand
AACATTTCCTACACTATTCCTATAGGCAGATGCACTCAACTCAAAATGTGCTTTCTTGCAGGTGCAGATTTCTTTGACATAATTATTGCAAACAGTGCTGAAGCAAGTTATTTAAAATGATATTCTGTGTCAGTCATCTGAAAGGAATCCCTTTGCTGCTTTGAACCTCTCTAACTGCTTATCTCATATTAATTAAGTAATTTTCCCAGCCGAAACATTAAGGAATTCCTTAATCCTATTTTGTGTTTGAATCATGTTTTGGTAATAGACCATGGTCATTTTGCATTGTCCCTTAACCTCTGGCATGACCATCTTGCAGTCACAGCTTCTGCAGTCCTAACTCCACACAAGTGGCAAAGAAAATGGAGTAAATAGCAAGGCTAGCTTTCTGTTGGTGCCAATATGTCACTCCTTTCGTCCACTGTGAGTAAGTGATGTTAAAGAATATTTTTAGTAACAGTACAGAATGTGTAAACTTATGATGGAGGAGCGCGTCAGCTTGCAGACATGCAAAGTTTATACTACATGATCACATTTCAATTAACTCATTTTTACATAATTCTTTAAAGAAAGTTGGCAAAACATTATTATTATAACAACAACAACGACAACGATGATAATTATCATACAGCTTGTTCACCAGTTGTTCAGGGTTGGGTATTATTATTATTATTACTATTATTATTTATATCTGTATATATTGGCTTTTTATGTAACTATGACTGAGACCAAGAACTGCAAACAGAACGACATGACAGATGAACCAAAAAGAGGAACAGAGAGGTGAGATAGAGCCCCCAGAGCTGAATGAAGAGCTTACAGTCATAAGGGGCCAAGAGAAGTGAGGGACAGCTGTTTACTTATCCAGATTAGAAACAAAAACTGCGTGTTACATCACAGATTGACGTTACTCAGCTACAGGCATTTAAATGAAAGTCTTTGTGGTGAGTGGAGAAAAATAAAACTCTTCTTCTTTAAAGTCTTTTACGGGGCCTGGGTATCAGCGACAAAAAGCACGAGTCTGACTCTGAGTGTACACCTCCACTGGATGTTCGAGCCCCCACCCCCATTTCAGGGAAGATGTAGCAAATACAAGTATGCATTAAATTAAAAAAAAAAAAATTCAGTTTCTCATATGATTTCTGGAGAGGTGTTACACAGTGCAGGCTTGCATGTTTCCTGGAGTGACAGGAAGAGTGCTGCAATAAGATAATGTTGAGAAAACGATGGCAGGCAAGCAGGCTGGTCACTCTGTGCAGACAGTTACAGCTCCATCACAAAACTGGATTTCTTGCCGGATGGCTTGTTAGACTTAAGGTACCCTGGTTTAAATGGACTTTATCGTTGCTCACTTACATTTAGCTCGGACTACACTGAATCTGACAAGTTATTTGGCTAAGCAAGAAATCCAGCTTCGCGACAGAGGACCTAGTTGTGTGCATTTACCTGATGTTTCTGACACGAGAAATTGTCCATGCATGCTGTAAATACTACAAAACGCCAAGCTGAAGGAAGATAATGCAACATGTTGTTTTATCATCCAAAACCATAGTCACTGAATATTGTTCTCCTTCAGTCTAATTATTTGTTTGTTTGTTTGTTTATTGTATCTAATCGGTAGATATGCAACAATGCTAACAAATGCACAGATTCAATTGTAGTTCAGCTGTGGACCAGAGTGAGTCAGTTGGAGGTCATTGTTCTGTGGTATGGACCCCATATCAGACCTGCTTTGAGGATTGAAAGGGAAATTGTTTTGAAGACTTCATCCATCCAACAGCTTTACCATAACACAGACATCAAATAAATGACGCAGACTGGATAAAAAGTCACTGAAACCAGATGCAGTAACAGACAAAGAATATGTAAAATAAATACTGTATTTTGCATAAATTGTAGACTGTCAACAAAATTGTTTAAGACTATTTATCTGGGTGGTAAGCGTATATGTGCTTAGAAAAAAAAACCACAATTTAACATTGGAATACATACACGCAGAAAACAAGTTTTGTCAATTAATTTAAATTACGACATTTTTGTCACACAGGGTGTCTGGCTGCTAAATAGCTATGTCGCTCTGTTCGCAAGAAAAGTGAAATAACATAATGTGATAGAATGCAACCAGAGGTATTTCTTCTTATTTTTTTCACTTGTTTTTCTGCATCCCCTAATGAAATGGCGCCCTAGGCGATCGCCTATGTGTCCTTTAGGGTGGGCTGGCTATGTTGGAGGGCTACAAGAACTGTGCGTTGTCTCCCAAACCCCTCCTCAACGTCATACTAGCCATTTCATGTATTACTTAAATTTCGCCAGCAGCTCACTTATTTTAATTATGGTGCTTTTCCACTGTGCCTAAGAACCAAGCCGTACCTGACCCATACCACGAACTGGCTGTTTTCCATTGTGAAATATGTGAGCCGTGCCTGAGCCGTACCTATGTTGCATAAGCACGGCCAAAAGTGTGACCAAATCGAGCTGGTTGTGTCGCCACCAGTTGATTGGTTGAAATTTGCATCAAGATACCAGTGTTCTGCGGAAGGATTATCTATAGGGAATAGTGTATGTTCTACATCATTATCAGTAGTGCTACACATGGGGATGCATTCATGAAAACGCAGAACCTGATCATTTCCAACCACCTACTTAAAACAGTACTGTAGAACAGCTGAACGGAATGAACTCATAATGTAAATTTACACATGTGTATGTTAATTCTGCTAGCATTTGATACTTGCATTACACAGCAATTTCTCTTGAGTAGTCTCTGGCTGCAAGGACCACTCCCAGGTTCCATCCAGTTCATGCACATACAGAACAATTCACCACTGTCAAGCCCGGCACTGTTTTGACCCTACATGCACAAAGGAGAATAAAAGATAAATAAAATAAAAGAATAAAATGATCAAATGATCGTTTCTTCAATACTATTTCAATTCTGATGTTAAAGCATTTCATGTATCCAAAATGAATAACATCATAGAAAATGCAATAGCTGCTTCCAAAGCCTTATAAAGGCGAGAATGTTATAACTAAATTAATATCTAGAATGCTTCAGAATTTAAAAGTGATCAGTAAATGTAGACAGGACTTGGACATAGAATCATAGATAACTTAGGTAACTGTTGATGTCAATAAAAATGCTATTTGTATTTCTGTTGTGTGAATTTATACACATAAATAGTAAAATTTTAAACAGTATGAACAAAATTAAAAAGCATATATTAAACATTTTGATTTAGAATATATTGACAATTATGAAACATAGATTGTGCGCAAATATATGTGTGGGAAATTTTTTTCCAAACACGATTACCTAGTGAAAGTACTGTTTGTTCTCTGCGCATGTGTCAACCTAACCGGAAGTGGTCTGACAGCAGGCGTGCTAGCAGAAATTAGCACAGAGAGAAAAAAAACAAATATGTCACTGTCGCTCTACAAGCTCGACAACGCCTTTACCAAGCCGACCCTCCTGCAGCGGAAAACCGAAGTCATCTAGAACTGCGCTGTAACTAGTCTCTCTTCACGATATGGCTTGTGCATGGGTTGGTTCCCGTGTGCCAGTGGAAACGAGCAGCTACTGTAGTAAAATTATTTCATGGGATATTAATGGTTCTTGCAAATACTGGGGTGGCTTTAGGAGAGTTTTTGAAATGATTGACACACTTTGACATACATAAAATTATATTTTCACATCAACATGGAGCCAAGGCAGAAACTCAAACCCTAGTACTAACAAGGAATAACAGTTCATAAGATATAAACCAACAAACACATAGCAACATAGGAAACCAAACAGACAGGAAAACAGCCACAGAGCTGCCTTGATTTCTGTTTCATTAGTTTTGTTTTGATCCGTCACTGTTCCCTTGTTTTCTCTTTTCTCCCTTTCTCTTCTGATCTGTTAATTAAAACAAGGTTTTTGTTGCGACCTCATGACTCCCCCCTCCTTTGATAAGCCCCGCTGTATCAGAATGAACCAAAGCAAAGAACCAGGAGGGGTAGAAAAAAAAATAATAAAACAAATTTGCTGGGTATAAGACAGGAAAGCTAATAGACTAACATGGAATAACAGTCCAAAAGATACAACCAACAGACACATAACAACACAGGAAAGCAAACAGAGCAGAAAACAGCCACAGAGCTGCATGAGCAACCCCTTGAGCAATGCGGTGGCCATGGGAGGAGGGAAGCACACAGGGGAATAGGGATACAAGACAGAGAGGGGGAAGCACACAGGGAATAGGGATGCAAGACAGAGAGGGGGAAGCACATAGGGGAATAGGGATACAAGACAGAGAGGGGGGAAGCACATAGGGGAATAGGGATACAAGACAGAGAGGGGGAAGCACACAGGGGAATAGGGATACAAGACAGAGAGGGGGAAGCACACAGAGGAATAGGGATACAAGACAGAGAGGGGGAAGCACATAGGGGAATAGGGATACAAGACAGAGAGGGAGAAGCACATAGGGGAATAGGGATACAAGACAGAGAGGGGGGAAGCACACAGGGGAATAGGGATACAAGACAGAGAGGGGGAACCACATAGGGGAATAGGGATACAAGACAGAGAGGGGAGAAGCACACAGGGGAATAGGGATACAAGACAGAGAGGGGGAAGCACATAGGGGAATAGGGATACAAGACAGAGAGGGGGGAAGCACAAAGGGGAATAGGGATACAAGACAGAGAGGGGGAACCACATAGGGGAATAGGGATACAAGACAGAGAGGGGGAAGCAGGGTGACCAGTGACTCTGGAACAAAACAGGTAGAGCAGGGACAGACAGCCACTGACCCTGACACTAAGTTACAGGTATACATACTGAAAAGTCACCAACACATGTACAGTGATATGTACAGTTGAGGTAATAGGTATAAAAAGGTTCTTTGTGTAAGTATAGCACACACGGAATCATCATAGCATATTTAGCTTTGTTAGAGAATGTTGCACAAGGCCAAATATGAAGGGAACAAATATTTAGAGATCGCAATGATGATTTATCTAATAATGATTTGTGATTTATCAGCCATCTTAGACTATCAAGAGCAACTGGCCTCAGCTCTTGAATGACCTGTATTACAAAATCATGCTGTTCCTCTCCGTCTTTAAGTATCGAGAGAGAGAGTATGCCAGAGTTTTTCTATATGACTGATATTTAGGCCTACACATCTACTGCTTACTGGAGACAGCAGTTACCCACTTGAGGTCTGGCTTTTAAACCCAACTTACCAAGCACTTAGAGAAGAGGAATGCCAGTTCAAAGGGTTTTAAATTCGGCCATTTTTTATTCTGTCAGCGTCCGGCTTGTTGAGCTGCCCGCATTAACAGACACGGTCACATCCTCATTTGGCTTTTCTGTTTTTCTTTGTCACACTGAGAAATGCGCTACCAAATAAAATCGGTTGCCGTTCCTCTATTTCGGATGCTATAAAACTTGCCCTTAACATTCTGAGAAAATCGTTGTTTTCCTTGAAATTTATTGTGAGATAATTTGAATAATCTTAATCATATTTGCATTCTGGAAAATTTTATATTGTAATATTGACTGTCTAATGAAAATTACATTATTCCAAAATACAATTAGAATATCTTAAATAGAAGCCACATAATTTTAATGAAATGAAATGCATTTTTATTTTAAAGTAAAATGGCACATTAATTATTGAAATATGTATTTGTGTACTTATTTATGTATATTAATATATTTCATTACTATTATGGTGCTCCATATTATCCAGCATTTTCCTGGACTTGGCACAGAACATAATTCCGTAAATCTGTTCCACAATGCAAAAATAGCATAAAATATTGTGGAATTGATTCATGGAATTATGTGTTTTACCTCTTCTGTTTCTTTGTACTGGAGAACCAGGTTGATTGTGTATCTCTGTAATGTTAAGTTGGGTAATTTGAGCATTTTTCTATTGAACTTGCTTGTTTTGTCACTTGGGTATCTATTTAGGTATTCTGTGCGTGACCGAGCAGGCAATTCCCATCATGAGTAACTGAAGGTCCTTCCAGTTCATCCCTGTTTATAGGCTTGTGGTCCAAGGACCATGCAGATGAGTAAGAGTTCAGTGTGAGTCATTGCAAGCATGTCATGGGGAACTGAATCTGAAACATTTTCCTGATTCCTCATTTTTTCCCGTATGTCTGCCCTGTACTGCACACAAAAGCGCATATATCTGAGCTTCTTAATGTCATGTTCATCTGTGCCATAGTTGCATATACAATACTGGCAAAAGTATTGGGACACCTCTCCAAATCATTGGATTTGGGTGTTTCAATCACTTCCATAGCCACAGGTGTATAACATCAAGCACCTAGGCATGCAGATGGTCTACACACAACTGTTTGCAGAGTCAGTAGCTACAGACCTCCAACAAACACACATGTGTGGTGCAGTGGTATAAGGCACGCTGCCATTAGACTCTAAAGCAGTGGAGACGTGTTGTCTGGAGTGACAAATCACATTTCTCTCTCTGACGAAAGGAACTCTTAAGGCTGCAGCATTCAAAGTCATTTTGGACAATTTCATGCTCCAAACTTTGTGGGAATAGATTGGGGACGGCCCCTTCCAGTCCCAACATGACTGCGCACCAGTGCAAAAAAGCAAGCTCTGTAAAGACTTGGATGAGCGAGTCTGGTGTGGAGGAACTTGATTGGCCTGCACAGAGCCTTGACCTCAACCCAACAGAACACCTTTGGGCTGAATAAGAGTGGAGATTGCGAGCCAGGCCATCTCATCCAACATCTCGCCCAAAGTCTCTCCTGGAAGAATGGTCAAAAATTCCTATAAACACACTCCTAAACCTTGTGGACAGCCTTCCCAGAAGAAGTATTAAGAATGGGGTGGCATCAAAGTTCATATGTATTAAATCTGGTGTCCCAATAATTTTGACAATATAGTGAATGTAATATTAGTGTGTGACTAATGTTGCATTCATATGTCATTAAGAGGCTGGACAGATATTTCACAAATTGCCCCGGGGGAGTGTAATTATTGCTCTGGGACCCTAGAGCAACAGAGTATCACTGTGGCATCACACCACTTGGATAGGGGGTTAAAATCGCACGCCCAGGTCTGTGTGTGAAGTTTGCATGTTCACCCCATATTTCTGTGACTTTTTTCTCCAAAACATGCATTTAGGGCAACTGCCATCTGCAAATGGCTCAAAAAGTGTGTGTACCTATGTAAATGGCAAAAATTAGGATTTGCGTTGCTTCTAAAATCATGTTAAAATCGGCAGCACCATACAGGTATTGCAGCGAAGCTCCAACACAGGTGAGAGGTTCGGCTTGGTCTCCCGTTTGAGAAGGTGTGCCCTGTGATGGATGGCATCCAGTCCAGGGTGGCTAGTGTGTCCTGGGATGGTCTCAGCATGTCTGAATTAGCAATATGCAAAATGGATGGATGTAATTCACTAGTGTGGCTACCAGTTAATACGTTTTTTTTTTATATTGCATGCAATAACCTCACAGAAAATTCAGTTTGAAGGTTCGCTGATAAAATTGCATTCATACATAGTTTTCATTCAGTCCGTCTCACTGAAAAAAAGTAAACGGAAGGAGAACGGATTGGATTGCCATTGTAATGTGATAATGATTTCATTGGCCAGACATACATTTGCAGATTGTAAATGGAGATTTTTTCACTGTTATTTGGTAGCTAATAACTGGCTCAGTGAACAGCACTGCAGCCTTCTCTACAGTTTACAGGGGTTTCACTGCAGCCTTCTCTACAGTTTACAGGGATTTCACTGCAGCCTTCTCTACAGTTTACAGGGGTTTCACTGCAGCCTTCTCTACAGTTTACAGGGGTTTCACTGCAGCCTTTTCTACAGTGTTGGGGTTTTACGTGTTCTCTTTGAGGTTCCATCGTGGTTCGGTGGTTTGCACTGTCACCTGACTCTGCTAGGGTGACGGTTTGAATGTCATCTATGTGGTGTGTGGAGTTGTTTTAGGGGTT
Source organism: Stomatorhinus walkeri (assembly GCA_026784285.1). Lineage (NCBI taxonomy): Eukaryota > Metazoa > Chordata > Actinopteri > Osteoglossiformes > Mormyridae > Stomatorhinus > Stomatorhinus walkeri. The sequence continues at coordinate 19,208,961 of JAODUD010000019.1, read as the reverse complement.
TTTCCTGAAGTGCATATGCTTTGGTTGACCCTAGTCGCTCAGTGCAGGTCTGCCCCAGGATGGACCAACACACTTAAATTTCCGCAAACAATCCAAAGTCACATGCTTCTAAATCGCTTCCATTGTTGCTTGTTTGTGGCCAGTGATGGACCAACATCCTGTTCAGTAGGCTTCTTACCATGTGACCTATGCTTCCTGGGAGTGACACTGTCATGGATAAGTGGTTTGAAGCTAGATGGATAAGAATTATAAATAAGAACTTTGCTATAAATACAGTTTGAGCTTTTATACTGATACGTTTTTTCAGTGTCCATATGTGTGTTTGTTAATGTTGTTCTTCATTTTATAATTTTATATCTGACCAAACTACCTATTGCAATGGACCCATTCTTGGTTACTGCAAATCTAATTGTGCACTCTTTGGAAAAAAAATGAAAGTGGTTTAGCTGTATGAGTGCATTACAAAAATTCCTTAATGCAGAGTGAAACTGAAAAATTTTCTTTCAACAAATTTGAACTTTGCCTGGAAAATATTTTTAATTTTCAACTTAGGTAAAATGTGAAACGAATTTGTCTTCAGAAAAGGTAAAAATACAAAAAAGAAAAGTAGTGACCATTTTTTGAGCATCGGTCATAATGAATTTGAATAATCTGATGCAAAACAACATGCAGTGTCTCAGCTTTTGGGCTACAGGTCTGATATACAGCATGACCTCTGACCTCTGAGGATGTTTTTATTAAAGTGACCATTTTGGAAGCATCTAGATGAACATTGGTGAATATGGCTATGAAAAAGAGGCTTGAGTTTTTATCCTCATGCATAAAGTCATTATAAGTCATTATATTATTATAAAAAATAATAAAAAAACAGCACTGTGCAAGAGTCTTTGGCGTTTATCTGGGTGGTAAGTGCACGTTTGCTCAGAACAAAAAATACAATTTAGCAGTAGAATTGATGCTTGAGGACTGCATGGTGGTGCAGTGGTTAGCACTGTTGCCCCAGGGACCTGGGTTCGAGTCTCTGCCTCGGCTCCAATCGTGTGGAGTTTCCATGTTTCCGCTTATGTGTTCGTCGGGTTTTCACTGCCCCCCCCCCCCATAGCTATGCTGAGATGAATTGGAGATACCAAGTCACCCTTAGGTGTGTGTGGTGCCCCGCAATGGGTTGGCACCCCATCTGGGGTTGTTTCCTGCCTTCTGTCTGCAGTGACTGCGATAGGCTCCAGACACCCCCCCTCCCCTCAAGCCTGAATATGATAAGCAGTGACAGAAGTTACCGATGTCTAGTCGGATGGCTAGATGAACACCGTTTCAGTTCCCAGACCTCTCCACAGTGACATCTCAGCTCTTCCATGTCTTGCTTAAATTTCACTACCAGCCAACTTAATAAATTAGTTAAATAACTCAATGAGGTATTTATTAGCTATAAGCATAATTTTCCTTGCCTGCCTAAGGCTTTCGCACAGTACTATATACGCCCTACAGTGTTGTGCTGCTTTCATTTTTATATTTTTTATCAGTTAGTACTGTAACTGTGTAGCTGTGAGGCCTATTCAACACATTCGCTTGCCCAGTCGAGCTGTAGAGATTCAATTTTTGCACACGTCCCTCATAATGATGTGAATCGCGTGCTTAGCTGAATGTGTGAAGCTGCCCAAATACCCAGAAGTGAGACTGGATGGCACTGGTGGGTGTAAGGAAGAGAAGTAAAGGGACACTTATTGTAAAAGGGCGGGAGATTATGAGAAATTAACACACAGAATAGCTGCAGTATTGACATGATTGATAGGTATCATTGATCTGCTTGAATTCAAACACACCTCAGTAAATTATGGATTCCAGTTGTATCTTATTTTCCTTTTTGTGAGTAAGTCACAAGTTTTACAACCTTTTTATCAGTCAGCCATAAACAGTTTTGATAATATTATGGCTCTTTATGCACTATTCAGTTTTCTTAACATCTTTCTTTGCCATATTTCTGTTGAATATGGTTCAATTAATAATTGCTTTTTAAGAGAATGTCTAACTCAGCCCTTGGGAAACTTAGTTTTTTCAAAATGACAAAGAGTGTGATTTTTGTGAAATGTTATTTCGACCTTTAAAGTATAGTTAATTTTATTATTATTTTTTTAATTAAACAAAACCTAATTCATGTTATGATGCTTTTCACGTGATTGTAGATAAAAGTCGCCAAGAAAGCGGCATGAAACCACAGCTTCACACAATGCTGGACCGAAACAAGTGTCACCGATTTTAAACCCTCATTTAGATCTCACGAAGATCTATGTGTTGTCTTTCTCAAGCTACCAGTTTTGCACGATTAAGGAACTGTCAAGGATTTCAAGAGAGAATTGGTCATCGAAATGACATTTAATACGTTAATTAAAGAGCAAACGAAATCCTGCGTGGTTAAAAATTGCTAGACTCACTGCCATTGGCTGGTGTTAGGTGACACAACTCAGGCCCAGCTATATCTGTATGGCCAAATGTTCGCTGACAGACAAACCCACAAGCAGGAACTTTAAGCGCAGAAAAAGAAGTAAATATTGAAACTTTAATAGCACACACACATTCAGACCTTGAGTGTACGATATATGTCATGCCAGAAAGCGGTGGGCTGTGACTCTCCGTTAAGTGAAGACTCTGAGATTGGCACAGAGGACATTTCCTTGGTTATGCAATGGCTTCTGAAAAGTTCTGAGCTGGAAGGAAACCCTTTAAGCAAGGAATATCTGTCAGAGTGGTCTTCATGCAACGGCTCAACAAGATGGAGAGGTACCTCATCTCAACTGTGAGTGCTTTATTACTTTACTCTTAATTTCTCAGGATCTTCACTCTTCTAGGTTACAGCGGGAATTGTGGGTGAGCGTGCCGTCTGACAATTAGTTCAGGATGTTTATTTTTTAGTTTCCTCTTCAGATGTATCGCGTTCTAATTTGCGAGATGCGTTTTCAAAAACTGAAAACTTGATCTGACATTTTAAATTTACCTCAGTTACATACAGGTGAGGTGTGTTCCTTTATGCTTGCTGTAACCCCGGAGGAGAGATTATTATTTAATAAAGTTAGCAGGAAACAAGTACACTGGTGCTGTAGAGATCCCCAGGATGAGTAGTCATGTTGCTTGATATTATACGTGCGTGTTTGTGTTATTAACACTAAGTATGTAACGTCATCCGCCATGTTTTGCTTAAAAGGCATCGGATGAAATGGTTGCTTATGATCCTGAAATGTACCGTGGACCCATAGAGTTTCACCCATATCTTAGCAGTGATGGGGACAGTCATGGAGGTGAGTTTATAAAGCATAATAATATATAACCAGAGGTGGAGATTTTATGTCCAGAGAGTACAAATCCTGACCAAGATTTTGTTTCAACCGCCAAGTTGAGTATAAAGAGCCACAGTCACAGAGTACTCAACTGGTTGGTTGAAACAAAATCTTGGTCCGGATTTGTGCTCTCTGGACCTGAACTCTCCACCTCTGTATATAACCATATCAGCATTATTTTGTTGCAGTATGTAGTTATATTTTCTCAATCTGGTCTTCGAGGACCCCCCCCCCCCAGACCCCACTAGACAGTGCATGTTTTTGCGTTTTTGAGCAAAAATGTGGATTACCTGGGAGAGAACAAAAACGTAGACTGATGGGCGATCTGCAAGGACGGGACTGGGAAACACTGAATGAAGTAGTTATGATTTCTTTAGAATGATTATTTAATTAGGCAACACAAAGTAAGTTTATTCTTATAGCACAATTCAAACGCAAGGTACTCAAAGTACTGTACTGGGAACTGTAAGGGGAAACTGTGACAAGCATAACAAGTACTAAGCTTAAAATAGTGACCCAAAGACAAAAATGATCATTTTGAACTGATTGCACTGATTGGTATTTTGAATGAGATTATAGGGCAGAATAGAGCAAAACTTTCCCTCTCGCATAGACCGGAGCAGGAGCCTCTGGCTTGCAGAATTCTGAGCTGCTGCTCAGTGGAGATGCACACTAACATGCATCTAACAACCTGCAATTTAAAATTAGATTCGAATTGGTCTGTACAGGGACAGAATATGATTTTCTCAAGTCACCATTACTGCTTCAGAAACCGCTTTCAACATGAATTCGTGTGATATCCTCGATGCGAAAGTCACTTTTCAAAATCAGTTTCGGGTAGCATTAAACAAACAGTTTTTTTTTTTTTTAGTGGCCTAAACATTGTTACTTCTGCTGTTAGTGTCTGAGTGCAGGTTTTTCACGACAGCTTCTCCACTTTGTAGACCATGTCTGGGATTACTATGGCCATTCTGTTCACCCCGGGGACTTTGAGGGTTTTACGGAGAACCACTTCACAGAGCTGCAGAATGCCCAGCCCTTGCACATCCCCAGCCTGCACCGGGTCAGCGAGATGGATCCGCTGCACCCCCTGGACCCGGGACTCGGTGGTCACCATCTGACCATATCTCCACAGGTACGTGTGCTTCCTGCTCGTCAGGATGAATGGATAGATGGATGGATCGAAAGATAGACGGGGGCGGTGTTGGGTTCTGCAGGTTAAGCTGCTGTGCCAGTGATCGGAAGAGTGATTTCACCATTGGACCCTTGAGCAAGGGCCCCAACTCCCAACTGCTCCAGGGTCTAGCTGCTCTTGTTTTCTCAAAAATGTGCACAGTGTTACTAAAAGCACCTGCTAAATAAATGCAATAGATGTAATAATGTAATAAATATGCAATGTAATAAATATGGTAGATAGATCAGGTGTAGACACAATATGAAGCATTCAGTAGTGCACTGATACGATCGATATGACAGCAGTCTGACCATATTTCAGATAACTGCTCCATATAACCTGGTAAAAAACAATCATTTTTGGTTTTTGACAGGCCTCTTACAATACATTTTATCATACCTCCTTTAATTAATTTACAAACTCGCATATGTTTAATGTCAGTTACATGTCACCATCTGCTTAAGATAGATATTCAAAGTTTTTAATATATATATTTTTGAATAAATGGAGTATTTGGCACATATAATGCATTCTTTAAAATCTGGGTTTTTAAGTAGCGTTCAAGTAGAAAGATTGATACAAATATGTTGTTTAGGGTTAGCATTTCTAGAAAAGAGTCAAGATATGAGTGAAGTAGATTGATAGTTGAGGGATGAGTGAGACTTTCCCAATATGGCCTGTTTTTGAGTAAAGCCCAGACAGACACAGTGGGATTGAGCAAACTCACCGCCCACCAATTTGTGGATTTGCCTTATTTACTCAATGTACCTGCTTCCTGTTGGGACAGAATTGTAGTCAATAATATAAGGTGGATATCTCACTGTGAACACTTCCAGTTTTTTAGTCACACTCAGTCAACCCAATAGGCAACACAGGGGGCCGCCTAGGATGCCGTCTTCTGCGGGGGCCCCCCACCGCCAGCAGCGCGAGGAGCATGTTGCAAGTAAAGCCTTGTGTGAGGTGCATCTCAGACCAAGTGAAACTGGGTGCTGAAGTGTGTCGGGGGGGGGGTCACAGCGGGGAGGGTGGCTCCACATGGGCTTTGGCCAGCACTGATCACACTGCTCTGTATTTGGTACACCACTGCAGCTACATGCTGATGATTGCAATGGAAACAAACGTGACATCCATGTCTGCCGCAAGGGCTTGTTTTTTCTTTTTTTCTTATTTTGACATCATGATTTTCCAGCTGGGGGTGGAACAGTGGTCAACACTGTTGCCTCACACCTCTGGTACCAGGGTTCGAGCCTCCATTAGTCCATGGGTGTGAAGTTTGTATGTTCACCCCGCGCCATTGACGGTTTCTCTTTGAACCTCTGGCTTCCCCCCACAATCCAAAAACATGCTGAAGGTTATTGGTGTTCCCAAGTTTCCCATGGGTATGGGTGGTGTGTGACTGTACCCTGCCATGGGTTGGTGCCCCATCCTGGGTTGTCCCTTGCCCCTGCCCATATGCTCCAGACCCCCCCAGGACCCTGATAAGACAAAGCTAATTTCCAGCACACACCTTAGCCATGCATGGAACTGTATCCTGCCATCATGCAAGTGAATCTGGATGGAGCTGCACCTACATAGTGATCCTACTGGAATTATTAATGTTGTTACATTGTTACTAATAATCTCTGTCTTAATTTGGCAGCCTAGTTAGACTACATTGGTTTTTAATGCTGCCACGTTTTTTTTTTCAGAAATGCTTGAAAAGTACTAGCAATAACCACCATTTTGTGCTAATAACTACTAGCATAAAAACATTCTTTTAAGAAAAAGAACTAGGTTATGCTTAAAAACCAATTAATGATAACTACCACAAAAATTATATCCTTAATGGACTGGTCTTATATTCAAGAAAGTGATGGTTTTACGATGATTTAAATCGGGGTTTTTAATGAAATTTGGCATTTTCTGAATGTTGACTTGGGTGGGTATTTTTGATTTTCATGTGTGCCCCCTCTGTACAACAAGACAGATGACAAGACCAATTAGGTGTGAGGTGGTGAGCTATCCAGCAGTCCAGACAGGATAAGGTCCAAGGGAAAGCGCTGCGTAATAGCTGAATGGGCAGATGTGACCTTGGGTCTGGGGTCTCTAATCCTGAGTGCATTGAAGCTGAACTGACTCTATGTCATGCAGATGAAAGTTTCACAGTTTCAGGGTAAACTCTGTACTGCACACTGTCAGAGAAGACTGGTGTTTGTTGCAATTTCTTTATTCTTGTTGCAAAATTAGTCTTCACGGCACTTACTTCACATACAGAAAAATTATTGAAGGATACTAAACCACATAGTTGAGCTTAGAGATGGGCTGTGAATATCTTATAGTGTCTTTGCCCTGGTAATCATTCATCGGAATGTACAAGTATCGGCAGCGTTTGACTTTCAAAATATGATTATTCTAAAATGCGTAGTTAATGCCACGTAGCGTAGGTGATTTGTATTGGCGGCACGTTGGTCTTTTTAAAAAAACATAATCCTTCAATGTAGCAGAGCATTTTCAACAGTTTAGTTTTGAAAGAAGTGTTACCCACAGGTTTTTTTGTATTCTGAGAACAACTTAGTTCCTCTTTCAGAATAAAGTTTGTGGTTTCTCAAATGACAGATTATTTTAAGATCAGCCATTTTGAATCTGCACACGGTGGTAAACAGAAAGGATGGTACTGAAGAAATGGCAAATTTAGTAAAAACATAAACCACTATAAGCTTATATACAATCCAGGCAATTTTGAGTGAGTAAAACTCTGAAATTAATGCAAAATTGATTAATCAGGGACTTTGAAAGAGCTTTGGTCAGACGATAATTCAGCTCAACACACTCTCTTCTCAGATGCAGTACTTCTCTCCCGCCCTCTGCTTTCCACACCCGTCCCCTGCCACACGGAGCTCAGATGAAGAGGAGCCTGGTGTCCGTAGCCCCCCCCTGGAGGTGTCAGAGGGGGAGGGGGACCTGGCCCACCACCTCCCCCGTCCCTCTCCCATTGAAACCGGTGAGTTCCTGCAACCTGAGAATCATTTTGACCGAATAAGTGAGAGTTTGCAGTGTTCCTGTTCCTTAAATTGAATTTTGTGCGAACAACGTAAGACTTGTAAAGTGAAAAATGACCTTTCCTTTAATCAGAAATAGACATGCTATGTGACTGATCTTCAAGGAATATAGCAACGTTTGAGTGTTTGAACACTTTTCCGGACAATACTTGACAATAACTGACACGTGCCACTTGTTACCCTGCAACCAAAATCTTCGTAGAAACTAAGAAAAGATTTTTTGACATCACTGAGGAGGGATTTGCGGATGGTTAAAAAAATAATAAGTCCAACATTAGACAAAATATTAAAAATACACATTGACGACCCACCAGTTTAAAAATGCTGTTTTACATCATTGGTAGAAAAATCCTCAGGAGAGCAGGAAATATTAAAACCGATTCTGTTTTATTTTAATCCAGGAGGCAAGAGGAAGATCCGTTTATACCAGTTTCTGCTGGACTTACTCCGAAACGGGGACATGAAGGATAGCATCTGGTGGGTGGATAAGGATAAAGGCACTTTTCAGTTCTCTTCCAAGCACAAAGAGGCACTGGCTAACCACTGGGGAATGCAGAAGGGGAACCGCAAGAAGATGACCTACCAGAAAATGGCCCGGGCCTTGAGGAACTATGGAAAGACAGGGGAGGTGAAGAAAGTGAAGAAGAAGCTTACGTACCAGTTCAGCGGGGAGGTGATGGGCAGACCACTTTCAGAGAAGAAGATGTATGCATTATCATAGGACAAGGAGGCAAAAAAAATCCATATTTCATATTTCAAAATTTTCATTTTAATGAACAGTTCCTACGGGATGTATATATAAGATTATTTTTTTCTGCTGTTCTTTCTGTGTGTCCTACTTGCAGACTGATTTAATGAGGAGCACTAGCATTGATATGTTTTTATGGATAATGTACATTTCAAAGTTTCAAAGGACAGGTGATGAAATCTACCATTGTTCTCATAAATGGGAAGTGAAAGTTATTTTAAAGAAATGGCAGAAACCAGCACCAGCTTACTGTACACATCTTGAAATATTATGTCAAATGGCCAGATTAAGAGTATTTATTAAGAGTAATATATTACTCTCAAAGGTGGTTCCTTTTGGCTGTGTTCCAGTTGTCCTCCAAATCAGCAAAGATAATCTGTGAGAAGCAGATTCAAAGCTGTGAAAACAGATTTTTAAACTAATTGTAGGAGAGCAAGAAACATCTGGTCCTGGAAAGGGATCATGTCAGGAAGTATGCTGGAGAGAATGTGGTTTAGGGATAACTTGCCTGAGAAACGTTACCGCGCTCATGGGGCTGTGCTGTTACTGCAAAATGCCCAAAATACCATTCTGATAAATAAAGTCAATCTGATTTGGTTTCCCTACTAATTCGATTGTTATGATTAGCAAGACTGAATTTTACTGAGTAACTCAGTAGAATTTTCCCCTTGTTATCAAACAGTTTTGTACCTCATTTTAAATACTACTTTCTTCTTCTCCGAAAAATGACAGAGGTTCCCAAACTTTTGCTGACTGCAGTCCGACACACTTCAGGAAAAAAATTCATGGACCACAAGGACATCGGTGTGTCAGGGGGTGGGCTATGACAGTGACAGGGTGGTAGAGGTGAAACTTGTCAGTCGGGGGGGACCAACCTTTGGCCCAGATTGCCATATTTTTCAGATCCATTCAGAAGGCATGAACGTCAGGTGTTGCAAAAAGGGTGTGGCTCAAAATATATCGATTATTTTTGGAAATAAACCAACCCCTCCCTCAGCCACCCTGAGAGCCACTAATCTTTCCATTGTTCACCCAGTACAGGCTCACAGGTAACACAAATTCACACAACATGGAGAGAACGTGCAAACTCCACACACACAGAGCAGGGGTGTGACTCAAACCTTCAGGCAAGAGTGCTACCCGCCAAGCCAGCTGTCCTTCTCTTTGGGTAGTGGTGCCTTAATGGTTAGGGAAGCGCCCTTGTAATTTAAAGATTGCAGGTTTGAATCCCCGACCAACAAGGTACTGCTCTCTGGGTGCTGAATTAACTGCCCCCTGATATGTTACATATGGGTTAAATGTAGAGGACACATTTCTTTGTTGAGCACTGTGGTGTGTCAACAATAACAATTAATCGCCAAATTCTAGTCATTATTGAAATGTCAAGCATAGCGAAAAGGCACATTCATTGATTTTATTTGTTTTTTGTACTCAAGCAGTCATTCATTTCAATGGTTCCAAGTCAGACTAGATCTTTAATGCTAAATAGACGGGATCACAATGTTTCTCCTTTTGACAGCCCCATAAAAGTGATTCTGCAGTCATTCAGACACTTGGAAATATGGGGTTTTAATATGTGGTGCTGGTGATTCCCATTCCATGGTCTGTTTGATGTGACTAAAAGATTCCTGTGAGCTTTCTCATTTAAAAGTGTGAATATGAACGTCCACTGCAGGCGGTGGACTGCTCCCCAGAAAAACAGATACCTATAGAGACAATAAATGCAAATCAAATTCTGTCCCACGATTTTCCAAGTAAACTGGCAGAAGTCAACCGTCATTAGGGCAGTCTTTTTGGGTCATGCATACGCTTAGTGTTTGTTCAGCACTACAGAGAGGTGACACACCATGTGACAGCTGCCATTTTATCATGTGACCATAGTATTGCGACTCCGTGTTTCCATAATAGATATTGGAATTTATTCTGTTCCATCTACCAATCCATCCGTCTTCCTTACAACGCATCCTGGTATACATAGGTATACATTTTTTGCAGCATTGTGTTTGTTGAGTCTTCCAGATTACCCTTTATAATTAATTTAAGTCTACATTTAACTACATTTAAGTAGCTGAAATTTGAAATTTAGCACAGAGAACTCAGAATATGTATACTACGCCTTGAAATGCTCAATGTAATTACAGTTTTTAGAATTTTAGAATATTCAGTGCAATGGTTAGTCTCTTAAAATCACTCTTTATGTATCTACATCGGTTATCATTCGGAATAATGTACCTTTTAAAAAACACACACATTCCGGACATCATCCTTTGACCTGCCATTGTTTCCTGCTTGGCACATTAGTCAGCTCAACCCATGACTGTTTTCCGAATCATGTCCCTTCCCTAAAAATATCCCCCATACTTCAGTGACAGGAATCAGAGGGGAGTAAAAACCCTGGGTCAGTATATATTGTGTCTGTGCTATAGGTCACAGGTCTTCCGGACTGCATGTAGTATATTATTTTTCAAAGTGACTTTTCTGGTGTTCAAAGCATTTTTAAAATTCACACAGTGATCTATTTTTAGCCGAAGCATTCCACACTACAGTGCTTTGAAAAGGTATCTGAAGAGGCTTCTAATTGTCTTTGGAATATTTCTCAAATAGAAAGCTAGCAGATTTTCAACTAAAACTTAATGTTTCATAGAAGGATACTTATGGAAACATATTAAAGGTTTTTTTTTTTCTTCTTATCGGGCTTCCTGGGTATACTACAACACGCAAAAATATCTGACCGAAGTAAAAGGGGGGGGTTCACAATATTGCTAATGAGGGGTATCTTCACACTAAGTCACACTAGCTTGTGGTCTCCCCAGTACTCAAGGACTGAATGTGAGAGCAGAATGGTGTCAACTTAGATATAATTAATGTCACTTTAATATAGCGCCTTTCAGTCCACGGTCAACCCAAGACGCTTGAGAAGGGTATGTGGCGACCCATTGCTATGTTATTTATTAAAATGGGTTACATGCTGCTATTACACCAAAAACATTCCTGTATATTGGCGTATGATTCGTATAACTGAATGTGAAACGAAGTGGGAACGTCTGCGTCAGTATTCACGTGTAACAGCACCACGTCCCACCACAATCCTCACACAGTGCTGTGTTGCAAAAGGTGCTAAATGACAGACAGTATTGTGATGGGGTCCTCATGACCTGCTGATGACAGGACTGTTTGGAGCCAAAGAAGAGGGTGTGAGAAGATCTGAGATAACAAAACAAATGTCTGCCAAATGGGCGGAGCTTGATGTCTCCATATTTTTACATTTGTTTATTTAGCAGATGCTTTTATGCAAAAAAGTGTTCTTTTTTTTTAATCACTCTAAAAAGCTGGGATTTAAACCCGCAGAGCTGCACTGGTCCATGGTTTGAGGGACGGGTCATTAGGGACAGTCTTGGGCATAGTTGTCCGTCAGCGGGGGCAGAGGAGACCTCAGTCTGCCGCTGTGAGCAGAAAGGTGGGAAGCCGTGTGAAGCCCTCCCAGGAATGGTGCGAGAGAGAAGCAGGTGAGCCATCTATCAGAGGAATGGCGTGAGGTGAGTGCTATGTGGGGGGGTCCAGGAGGCTGACAGACCGGGGCACAGGTTAGTGCCACGGCCTTGTTATTCACAGGAGCTCTGCAGGAGAGTTGGACGTGCTGAAATGTGCCTGCCCACGGAGTCAGTCTCACTGCATGCGCCTGTGCTTTCACTGCCCTTATAGATACACAGGACTTGTCTTTGTCCTTCTGATGGCCCAACAGATACAAATTTCCCTGAAATAGAATTAAAAAAAAAACATGAACAATATTCAGACATGTGATATCCAGTTAAAATGTCATTGTGCCTTTTTGATTGTTAAACTTCTTGTGCAATGATCACATGGTACACCGCATTGTCCTCCGCGCCGATATTTCTCAGTCATTAATCATAAATTACCCACGGATTTTTTCCAAAATGTAGCCCTCCGCTTTCCGGAGAATTCAGAAAGATTCCTGGAAATTCCCAACTGATGGAAGCATTTGTGGAAGTTGCCAGTTATAGCCAGCTGATAACAGCATGGGGGGTGGGGGGTGGGTCTGTTACTTTGCATGTGCGTGGTCCGACACACCATCAAGTCTGGGGTGTGTGACTCCCTTTCTAAATTTAACTTTAGCCCAAGCTGTGCTCTGTCAGTTAGGTGATGGCTATAATGAGAGTGTGTGTGGGGGGGGGGGGGGGGGGGGGGG
>JAODUD010000019.1:19166687-19188647 GCA_026784285.1 Stomatorhinus walkeri | reverse complement strand
GGGGGGGGTGCCGGCAGATTGATATATACAGTAGGCCTCGTTTAAGCTGTCCCTTTTTCCCAAGGTGGGAGTCCAGGCCTGCCAGAGCCCTAGAGTGTAAGATAGCTTATGAATCATCCCACACCTGATTGTATACAGTAAAACACTCTCTCAATTCAAACAACGATTAACAATTATTCAATTATTTAATTATTTGTGTAGCTTACAGTATACTGAATATCCAGTTGCCTTTAAATTTAGTCTATTTAAATAAAATATACTATATATTTTCTACCTGCATAATTTTTGTTTAAACATTAAAATCTACTCTTTTGGGGTCATATCTATAAGCTCAAATTTACTCCCAGACTACCTTACGTCACAAAGATGCCTTGAAAAGAACTGGAGGTTGCGGATGACTGAAGTTGTTTAAACATCCATGCTAAGTTTAAACAGCTAGACTTTGACAATCAGAGAATCCCACACCAGGCGTGGAAAATACAGTAACAGCCACTGAGCATGATTGATGATGGGGGGGATTTAGTCACCTCTAGCCCTTTACACTGATGCCTGCTATTAATTTAAAATTGATCAACAGGGTCAGGCAGTCCTGCAGCATGTGAGGGTCATAGGCTATGCTCAAACTATTTGTGATGATAATAAAATCAAGCAGAAAGTACAAAATAAAGTGGTGGCCATTGTTTTTTTTTTGATATTGTGATATTATATTAATAACTGTGCATGCGATTTGGAGATATTCACCGAAGGTTGCATTCGTGGGATGTTCAGCGCCTGCGCTGATGCATTTTGATTTGTCTTGCCATGCCTGCCATTCCTGGTACTGCGTTGAATGAGTGCAGCAGTTTTTTAAAAGCATCCAGCCGGTAAGAAATGGGATTGCTTATTCTTGTTGCCGTTTATTCCAGCTGTTTACCTTTGTTTGCCTAGGCTGTGTGCTATGGGTTTATTGTAGCATGGGTGTGTATTCTTTGATTGTGTTGATTGATTTATTTGTTATGATTAACCAGCCCAGATGTGCGCTCAGCGCATAGTGGCTGACTGGATAGTTAGTGAGAACATTAGTAACCTTTTAGATGTCTGAAAATACGTATCCTTTGAAATTATGGGAGAAAGTGCTTGGTCAGCGTTTGAGCACTAGAATAATCATATTGGTAAATGTTGTATAAAAATGGCTTAGTGCTGACTCGTAACTTACTGTGCTGGTTCTCCAGTGCAGTCCAAGCAAGCGCTGAACCTGATGTAGACGTGTGGAATATACTTCAGAAAGCACCACCCTCAGAATATGAGAAGATTGCCTTCCAATATGGCATAACTGACCTGCGTGGGATGCTAAAAAGACTGAAGAAGATGCGGAAGGAGGAAAAGAGAAGCGAGGGTGGGTATACTGACAGCTTTGGCATGCTGTGATCAGAAGGTCCTTGGTTCAAATCCCAATGTCAGCCAAGTAGTTTTGCTATTGGGCCTTTGAGCATGGCCCTTAACCCCAGTTTTTCCCTCAATCGTACGTTGCTTTGGAGTAACGTGTCCAATCGACGTACTCAGTTAGTTAGGCGATCTTCTGTCTATTCTGTACACCCCAGCAGCCTCTCTTATGAGTTAAAACCAGCAATATAGAAGGCTTTTTGTTCAGCATATAGTATTGTTAATCTGTTATGAAGATATTCCGTTGTGTTACAATTGCAGCTTTCCTCAGGAAGCTGGACCCTGCCTACCAGGTAGAGAAAGGTCATAAGATCAAGCTTGTGGTGGAAGTGGCTAACTCAGATGCGGAGGTGAAATGGCTGAAGAATGGTCAGGAGATACATCCAACCGGGAGGTGCTGTCCATCTGCTGTTACCCCAGGCTGCTGCATTTTTTACAACATTATCAAAACCACAGTTTGATACACACAAACCACAGAATGTCCAGTGGAAACAAAATAAATTGTTGATCTGTATCAAAAGTGAGCAGCTGCGAACTGGCTTGCAGCACAAACTTTATACATCCTGCATCTCTCATTCTGCGTTAACAGTGGCTATAACATTATACATTACAATCATCAGCACCATCTAGCTTGTAAACCACTCGAGGTACCACGCAGATATTATTCTTGACATTTCGCAGTGTAGCTCAACTGCAATTCTTTAACACATATGAAAACAGCATCTGTGTTTTTGTACAGTAAAAAAACAATGTATAGATCTGATAACTATATTATGGTATATTATAGTATGCAGGTTTATCTTTTGTGTTTTAATGGATAGAAAGGTAAGAATCTGTCTATCGCATTTTCCTTCTTTACATTTGGCTTATCATTTTTCTTTTTTTCATCCCCTAACAAACCGATTTCTCTGGATTCTCCATATCTCAACCCCAGCAAGTAAGTCACATGTTTAAAAAACAGACATTTTCTTCCTCTACATACAAAATTTTGCCAGGGACCCTCCATCTGAACAGAGCTGGTAGTTCAGCCTTGCTCTAAAATAATCCAATGAATCTTTTTAAACTCAACTTTAATTGCTGATACATTCAGTAGCATCTCATTTAAAGCACGGCATGTTGTCTTTCAGGTCCTTCTCATTCACAGTAGGGTCTTAGACGAAATTATGCAGAGATACAGATGTGCTTCTCTTTGGTTTTTGGCCAGGTACATTTTTGAGAACATTGGGAACAAGCGGGTCCTCACCATTAATCACTGTTCACTGGCCGATGATGCCGCTTACACCTGCATGATCGGGGATGAAAAGTGCGTGACGGAACTGTTTGTCAAAGGTAAACCAAACCCAAAACAGATTCTTCATGACTGGAAAAAAATATTTACACATCACAGAAGTGTTCACTGTCAATTCCATAGAAGAAGCTTCTGTTGTGCTACTAGAATTGTGTTTGCTTTAGCCCCTGAGTATGGTACATGCTAGGGTATTTTAAATGCTTGCTGTGGTAGCCCATATACTAAAATAAGAATATTAGCATGACCCCTGTGCAAGGGTGATGTGCAGATTTCTCAAGCATGCCATGGTTTTTGGGGGCCGTGTGTTGCCTTAGTTGGTTCGGACGTTGTACTTGTTGTTGGAAGGCCACAGGTCCAAATCTCTGGCTCACAAAGTAGTTTCGCAGTCGGGCCCCTGAGTGGGGCCCCTAAAATTGCTCCAGGGACTGCCTGGCCCTGCTTCCTCAAAACAAACAGTGTCACTTTGGATGAAAGCATCTACTCAATAAATTACATATAAATGGATTCACATGTAAGACAGCAGACATTCTATGTGTGAGGGAGGATTTACCAAAAGCTGTTTGGTCACATGTGTGCAGAGCCCCCGGTCTACATTGTGCGTAACCTGGAGGATCAGATGGCGATGAAGGGTGAGCGAGTGGAGTTTGAGTGCGAGGTGTCTGAAGAGGGAGCCCATGTCAAGTGGTAAGACATCTCTCCCCCTGGTCTAGAACCTGCAAAAACTAGCAGGTTATGAATTTCAAACACAGGTAT
This sequence comes from Stomatorhinus walkeri, assembly GCA_026784285.1. NCBI lineage: Eukaryota > Metazoa > Chordata > Actinopteri > Osteoglossiformes > Mormyridae > Stomatorhinus > Stomatorhinus walkeri. The sequence continues at coordinate 19,185,184 of JAODUD010000019.1, read as the reverse complement.
AAATTCCATGTGTAACATGATCAAGCAACGGTGATTCTCAACCCACTCTTTCAGATTCTCAGTCAGGCCACATTTCTGCTCCCTCCCAGCACTGATCTGTAATAATGTACAATTAAAATATTATTTTATTTTTATTTCAAGTATATGCACTGCATATAAACATCCTCCAAACATTTAATACAATCTTCTCATTCAGTTTACATTATATGGTGGTTCTTTGTAAATTTGACCCACACATACAGAAAGAAGAGATTCTGTTTTTATATAAAGTTCTGGCAAAGGTCTTAATTAATACATCTGTCTAAGCTTTATATAGTTATCATTGAGCTAGATTTATAAATTATTGTAATTTAACAATAAATACATTTACTTGAAAAGTTTTGTTTTTGAAGTACAAGTTATGTTATTTAGACAACATTGTTATAATCACCTCAGGTAAAGGGTAAGTCATGGGATGGTGTAGTCTCTTAATCTTAGTGGTAATATGGGAGCATTCAGCATTTTTCTAAACATAGAACGGACGTCCATTCCAATACACATTGATTAAGTATAGTTACTTCTACCATTGAGCCCCTATGTAATTTGTGAACCACACATGCATTCCTGACCTGTAGAGGGCATCATGTGCTTCTTATCACAGTATTTCATCTGAAGATGCCTGGCCTGATATCCTTCATCTGGGAGATGAATGGTCACACTGGGTTTTCAGCACCGCAGGCTTTCCCTTGTACTTTGTCTGGAGAGGCATATAACACCCGAAATTATAATAACACAAAATATAACACCCGAAATTATAACCCCCCGAAATATAACAAAAATGATGAGCATGAGGAAATGAGCTTAAAAATGAAACCTGCCAATCAACACTGCCAAGGTGAACAGATACTATAGTATGTTTATGTGTGTCTATGCATGTATACTGACACGCACACGTATACAGTATAGTCAAGCTTATTACTCTTAGAAGTTTCTGCAAATGGAGACATGCAAAGATTATATGTTAATTTTAAAAGTCCATAGAATCTTGGAAGAAACTGGAAGGATATCAGTTACGACACAAGCTGTACTGCAATTCAGGTCCATCACATACTAACAAAGCATCCTGTTTATGCAGGGAAAAAGATGATGTGGAGCTGACAAGGGATGAATCGTTCAAGTACCGCTTCAAGAAGGACGGGAAGAAGCACGTGCTGATCATTAATGACGTCTCTAAAGAGGATGGCGGACACTACCGGGTGAAGACAAATGGGGGACAGTCTGTTGCAGAACTCATGGTTCAAGGTAGCCTACTGATACTCAATGCTAAATGCTACGCTGCTTTAGGAAATGTTTTCACATTTATAAATAAGCAATCTGAAATAACTTCCCTTCCTGAGACCTGTGAAAACCTCTTCAATAGATACACACCCTCATTAAACTTTTACCCCATAATAACCACACTCTAAAAATGATTCGTACCTTCAACTATTTCCACAAAATATACACCTCTCACCCTATGACTATGACCACTGAGAAGCAGATTTAAAAGGATGCTGTCCATCCAGTTAGTACTTCAGCCCAGCTGCATCGCTGCACGCATCATTCATTTTCTGTTCCTCGGAAACACATCACTGCTCTGACATATCCAAGCACTGTCTATAGTTAGCAGTCATCCCTGAAATATTTATTTTGACAGACATTGCTTTGAAAATGTCATGAATTTTACTACATAAGTATCTTAACTGTACTGAAAGAATGCATTTGTGACAAGGACTTTTAACTAATATTGAATCTTTATTTCTAGCCACTATTAATTATTGATTGCTTCAGTTTTACCTCTGAATTTCTGTTACAGTAAAAATCAAATCAAATACAGCAAAAATTGTAAAACCAAATAGAAAAACACCAGAAAATACCTGCCAAACCCTCATTGCCAGGGATTCAGTGATCAGTTATGAATCACACACTTAAACACTTTGAGTTACATGTTATCAGTCATTAGATGTGGAGCCGGGCCTTATGAAAGCTTATCCCATCGTGTCCCGAACCTGGACCAATCCAATTATGTTTCAGTTTTTTTAGGGCTGCTTGCACCTTTAATAATCCATACCAAGTAGGACACTTTGAGCTACTTCAGGTTTTACAAACTACTTTAAAGCTGAAAGGCTCCTGTCATTAGCTAGATAGTTCAGTTCTTCTTGTTCTTAGACTGGTTTGTTTCCTTGGCTGAAAGGCTAATCCAGCTGTTTCACATTGGCATCAGTGACACATGCATGATTATAGGAGACTGGCCAACCAGCACACAGCAGGACATAAGTGAAATCCAGGTCTTTTTCATTGAAATGGTGGTTCACAAACCCTGTCCTAGCTCATAGCATCCTCCCTGACATGGATTATCTGACCATGCTCCCTCTACCGCGTCCCTGATTGGATGGCTGATGATGGCTACCTTGTCTTCCCTCTTTTAGAGAAGGAACTGGAGGTGTATCAGAGCATTGCGGACCTGACAGTGAAGGCCAAAGAGGAAGCCGTGTTTAAGTGTGAGGTCTCTGACGAAAATGTGAAAGGCACCTGGTACAAAAACGGCATGGAGGTGAAGCCTAATGCGCGGACTCATATCACGCACATTGGCAGGTGAGTGATAACAGTGTCCAGGTGTAAAAATATTTCAGCATTTCCCAGAAGGAAATCTTTTAGAGTGACATAACAACATTACTCCTGGGTAGGGGCTGTAGTCTCAGAATGCCATAGGTTGCAATTTTAGAATCCCCCCCCCCGCCCCCAGCTTTGTACGTGTTGCATCTGCATTTTTCTCATAACCGTCACACATAAATTTCTCTGCAGGATTCACAAGTTGACGATTGATGACGTGACAGCTGAGGACGAGGGCGACTACACGTTTGTTCCAGAGGGATACGCCTTCAACCTGTCTGCTAAGCTCAACTTCCTGGGTACATTTGTATTCATTTCAGTATTTCAAGACCTTGTGGATCTGATTCGAGATTTGAAACATTCATGCATTCATCCATTCCATCCTGCAGAGGTCAAGATTGACTACGTACCTCGACAAGGTGAGTTGCATTGGCATCTTCTGCATAAATCATGACTCACTGTTGATATCCCCGTGCTTTAATCTTGCAGCTACCTATAAATCAAATAACTTCATAATGCCAAGCAGGTAGTTCGAGTTCCTCTTCTACTCAGAAGATGATGTTGACTGTCTTTCTTCTTCTTTGCTTCGAAAGACCCACCAAAAATCCACCTGGACTATACAGGCAGCACAAGTGAATCGACCATCGTGGTCGTGGCAGGAAACAAGCTGCGATTGGATGTTCCCATAACGGGTGACCCCGCCCCCACCGTGGTGTGGACCAAGTCTGAGAAGGTAAAAAGTCTTCACATTGTGACATGAAATGCAGGTTCTAATGAGAACAATTATTTCCAAACACACTGCAGACAGGAGGGTATATGAGTCTGCGATGCTCCGGACCCACCAGCGGGCCTGCCGCACATTAAAGGGTGCTCATGGCGGTGGAATAAATCATAACATAACAAAATTCAAACTGGAAATGAAATAATTTTGTCAAACCTTCCAAAGCATTATTCATTCATTAAACCAATACAATTACATTAAAAAAATAAAGTTTGTTGACATTGGTGTTCCTCCTAAGAGTCTAATAATCAATATCAGTCATAGTTCACTACATGCACTGTGTACAACAGAGTCTTCCTGACAGCCAAAGCCCCCCCCTCAGTCCAGCCCGTTCAGTTTCAGCAGGATAAGCAGCCTTTCCAGGCAGTAATGAGGAAGCGGAAGTGATGGACACGTGACCACGCATGGCCCTTACAGCTTCCCAGTACCCTGTAGCTTCCGGAAAATGGAACGAATGAATATATGAATCCTGCAGTATATTATATGCCCTGCATCATATGTACTCTCTATGAAGGGAAGCAGCGCGGGGGTGTGGGAGGGGGGGGGATCTGGAAAAATGTAAAACTTGGATATATAGGCAGAAAAGGAATTCATAAGAAAAGCTGCATTTAAACACAGGTAAGGTGTTTGTTTATACTTTGATACGTTTTGCATACTGGTCTGTTTGCCCTGGATGCAGCTGAATGCCATGAGACCAAACTTGCATCGAGACGTCTTTAGCCCCTTGACGATAGCAGTTTTATCTCAGAAATTGTCCATCTATAAGCAGATTGGAGTTACTCGTAGGGAAAATACAAAAGTCAGTTTCCACAGAACAGGAACTGTCCAGTTCAAGGGTTGTTTGATGGCATGTACAACACTTTTAGTAATTGGTTTGTGTTAACATCACATTACTGTCCTGATTAAATGAAGCCCTAGTATGTGATTGCAGGACAAGTGTTTCCAGAGTTAGTAGCATTTTAAACAAAAAGCGACCTGTTTGTGGTCCACCACTAGGGGGCTTCTTTGATGACTGGTTATATCAGGTCTCCAGTGCTCACTAAGCTGGTGTCCTTGTAGATGATGGTGTCTGAGGCTACGTGTTCTCAAGCTTCTGTTTGCATAGTTTTATGAATCATCGTGTCGTGGTGAATTATGGTGCGTGTTGGTTCCGTAATATATGGGATTGGTGGCAGCCCTAGCCTCAGCTTTCTACCCGTGGACCGGTTCCGTCGTGAACTTCTGCCTTTTGCCCGGTGCATAATTACTGAAATGTTTAAAACTTCCATAAACTTTCCTGAAAAAAATAAAGAAGGTAGTGTTTCAAGAGTGAACCAAGTGCTGCTTTAGATATTTAATGAGGTGCACACAATTTTCAAAGACCTTTACTGTTTTATGCATTTTATGGTTTTACTCATTGATTGATTGCTGGTACTGAAACAGAATCATACAGAACATATCAAAGAGGCTCTGGGATCATTCCTGTCTGAATCTGAAAACTAAAAAAAATCTCCTTAATGATCAACCCTTTCAGAGTAAAAACGATGCCTAGTGCATCAGAAGTCTTTGGTAAGACACTCACGTCTCTTCACAGTCGCTGTAGGTAAGGGCCTCTCCTGCTATCTGCTGTAGGTTCCTCAGTCAGTTGAAGGTTCCTGATGATGTTTTCAGATACTGGGCATCACAGGTGTGCTTTGCTCATGTAGGGTGACTCTAAAAAGCTGAAGAACAGTGAGTCGACCCCGGAGTTCTGTGCCACTTTGAAGGACGGGGAAGTAAGTGCAGCTGAAGTCACAGCAGCCTCTGCATGCTTTATTTTCCCTGTTTCTGCATGCTGTAGAGCAACTAGACCTCGGAGCCAGTGGTGCAGTGCTCCAAAAAGGTAATTACAGTGGACATGTTGTCTCTATTGACCTAAGCATGTACGTGATGGATCTTCCACCAAATTAACCCCCCGTTAAATGAGTTGGAGAGTTTTATGTCCATGGACTCTCAGGTGCTGTAAGTACCATACAACATCTTAACTCCATAGGAGAGACATTAACTTCTACAAAGTCAGTGATAACTTGGGTATATTACTTTTGATGTCTTATTATTAATGCTTGGGTTTAATTGTTTGTTTGGTTTGTTTTGCCAAGGACGTTCCTTGTTGGATTAAGGGTATTGCTCATACGTTGTTTGTTCATCTTGCATATGCTGTTACCCAGATTCAAAGGGTTAAAGCATTCCAAGCTGTACATTAAACATTTTAAAATGCACAGCTTTAGAGGTGCAGAACCATCCAGTGCAAAGTGGAATGCATTTAAAAACAGATAATGCCAATTTATACCATGGGTATTACATATTTGGCTTATACATTTCACCTAAAGACATTATTTTTATGTTTACATGTTGGGGGGGGATATCTTGGGGGCAGCGTGTGGCTCAGTGGGCTAAGCCGGTGTGCTTGTAATCACAAGGTCACCAGTTCAAACCCAGCTTCAGCCTGTCTGTGGGTCCTTGAGCAAGGCCCTTAACCCCCAGCTCCCTGGGTGCCCCAACAGGTGGCTGCCCCTTGCAGACAGCTTGCTCTACAAAGAGCAAGTTGAGGGAGGCATAAAAGTAATTTCTCCACAGGGGCAATAAAGGATTGATTTATTATTATTTTTGTTTACAAAATGCAATTATAACTTTTTTGCTGGCAATGATTAAATATTTTGGCTAGCTTCCATTAATTTTCATTTGTGTTCTACATCTACAATTTTAAGTAACATTAGTTGGAATTGAAGAATTTTAATCTTGAAATACTACTGTGATTCACCTGGCTGGTACTATATGTGCGATTATAGAATATTAATACACTTCTGAACAATCAAATTTGAGAATTCAGCAGCACTTGCGGTGTAACTATGTATAGCAAGAAGGTTGGTGCTCTTTAGTGCTTAGATGATCGAATGAAGAGCTGACATGGCCTGGGGCAGAAGACAGACTGTGACACGGTGCGTCTCCTTGGCAGGTGATCTCAACAGCAGACGGCCGGGTCCACGTGGAGAGCGCAAGGGGTCACTGCATCTTCACCATCGAAGGGGCGGAGCGGCAGGATGAGGGCGTGTACTCAGTGATTGTCCGCAACCCAGCAGGGGAGGACACTGCCGACATTACCGTCAAAGTCGTTGGTACGTTCCGAGAGTTCTCGCATGATTAATTATACACAGAACAATGGAAGTGGATTGCTTGTAGGTAAACTTCAGGTCAGAAAAATGATATACCTTTCTTCTACAGGTGCATGACCTGTATTTCCTTTTGATGCCTGACTCAAAGAGTGTCTGATAATGTCTCTTGGTGATATTTTATTGTCTTGTCCTGTTTTAGATGTCCCCGACCCTCCTGAAGCACCCCGGATCCTCAGTGTTGGGGAAGACTCCTGCATAGTGCAATGGGATCCCCCCCTGTTTGATGGGGGCATGCCAGTTTTAGGTTAGTACTTGACTCTGGTATAACTTTTGACCGGGGGGGTAGGTTTTTGGGATGGCCTCTCAATCAGCCAATAATTATGCATGTGGGTCTCAACTGCAGTCCTGGGGACCCACTGTTATTGGCACTAGACGGATATTTCTAAATATCTAAATTCTAACCAATTAAAAATAGGATCTGGGGATATATTCACACTGTCAGATTTGTTAGGATGTGTCTGTTTGCCATGTTAGTTTCTGTCAGTCAGTACATGTTGTCTCGAACAGGTTATGTCCTTGAGAGGAAGAAGACTAAGAGCTACAGGTGGATGCGGCTGAATTTTGATCCCTACACCGAGCTGACCTATGAGGCCAAGAGAATGATTGAGGGCGTGGCCTATGAAATGAGAGTCTATGCAGTCAATGCTATTGGCGTGTCCCGCCACAGTCCTGCCTCCCAGTCCTTCGTGCCAATTGGTGGGTTCCTGTGTCTCTCTGCTTGCCATCCTCCAATAATGTGTCTAGTTTATGGGATGTCCTTTTCTGACCTATCCCCATTCGCGCATCGTTTTCAGCCAGGGCACGTAAACGCATAATCAGTCAAACACAACAGCCAACAAGAGATTATGCTGATTATGCTTATTAGTCTTACTGAAGGAAATCTGCATGACACAGAGAACACATACAACCTCCACACACACACACAGAGTCTGGGATTTGAAACATCACACTTCAAGGTGTGAGGCAATAGCCATTCAACTGATGAGTATGAATTATTTTGATTACGGCACAAAACCTGAACTGCATGCATGGTTTCATGCAAGGATTATTATTGCAGGTCAGTGACAGTTTTATCCTGATTCCAACTGTGACCACTGGACATCGTCCAGCATAGTTCTTATTCCACCTTGCTTGCTTGTTTGGCTGTGCTCGGCCTGTATTACACTAAGAAGTGTCTTTGCAATGGAAATCTGAGCCTTCAAAGGACCATGGAAGAACATAGAAGCTCCTCCCCATTTCCTTTTATGGCTGATTCCTTGTTTGGGGTGATATGAATACAAAGGGGTGTTCTCCAAGCTGGGCAACATGAAGACCTACAAAGACTTGGTTAGGAAAGAATCCCCAGCATCTTCCTCTATAAATAATTTTGTGTTGCTGCCAAGTGAGGCTTGGACTGGCTAAACCACAATAGGAAATTTGTAGCTACTGTACAAGCAGCAGGGGAACACTTACTGTGTTGGAGCCGCTGACAGATCCTGCTGGAGCTACAAGCACAGGAAGGGCAGAGAAGCCAAGCCAAAAAATCATTTGGGAGCCTAGATCAACTGAAGGATGATGAGGCTGAAACTTCCCAAAACAGCAGAGAAGCCCGTAGAGGGGGTGACCTCGGCGGACTCGCTCAAGGAGCCAAGCTTGGAATCTGCTATGCGGGACGGTCCCAAGGAGCCTGGGGAAAGTCCTCAACCAGTCACACCCCCAGCAGAAGAGGTTACATCACGGAGCCCCACATCCACAGAGAAGGCTCTGTCCACCCAGGATGGGGAAGCCCCATCTGAAGAGTCAGCCAGCCTCCTGCCCACAGAGGAGCAGCCTATATCTGCTGGTGAAGACATCCCAGAACCAGAACCCAAAGGCAGTAGGCTTCCAATTTGCAAACTTGTTTATCCACGGGTGACTTACCATGTTCTTATAAGAAAAGATGAATTCATATTATTCTCTCAAACAGTTGTTATCAGAATGAACTATGGAGCAAAAAAGAAAAACGAACAAACCTTGAGGAAGGTTTTCAGCCTTGGTCAGACAAGCAGATGATAATGCCTGGCTTTTATTATTCTCTCTCTCTCTTACTGTCCTATTGTGAAAGGAAATTGCACATTTCTGTCTGTTTGGAGTTTTCGTTGCTCCCGAATAATAAGGTTAATTTTTCAGTCTGAGTTTGGCCTCCTCTGCTATGCAAACCCTTTATACTAATGCAGTTCAAGATATGTGTGTTTGGCTGCTTGGACAAAAAAATATCTGGATATCCTAGTAATAATCATTTCATTATTTTAAGTACAAATTTAAGTACAATGATTCATAAAACCAATGTGGTGAATTTAGACGCAGTGAAATATTAGCAACAGATATATTTATGGGGTGTTTTTATTAAGCGCTGGACATTCCAGACTTATCTGAGGCAGCAAATCCACAAAGGGTGTTTTTGGCCTTGTGATCAGGGAATTCCCACCCTGGATTCCCCATCAGCAAAGGGATCGTGTTCATACTCTGTGTCCTTTGACGCAGCCATACCTAATCTCCCTGGATCCAGTATAGCTTCTTTCTTTGCAAATCACAGCGTTACACTGAAGGTTCTCTCAGATTTCTACTAGATTTATAAAAAATATCATAAGAGATGAAGAGCCAGTCCAAACACAGAAATTTATTAGGAATTATGTGACAAATGTCATATTCATTTCTTTGTTCAATACAAAAAGTGTCTTTGTCCTTGAACGGTTGCACTTTGAAGTGATACATGAGTGTTACCTTGTATTTAGTTCCTTTCAATATGGACACACAAAGAATCAGCATATTTACATTAGCAGACGATGGATGGATGGATGGATGGATGGATGGATGGATGGATGATTGATGATTGATGATCTGTGCCATGTCATTAAGCTCCAACCAGTGAGCCGGTTGGCCTGTGCATAGAAGACATCAGTGACACCACCATCACCCTGAAGTGGAGATCTCCTGAGCGTCTGGGTTCAGCCAAGCTTGAAGGCTATGGAGTTGAGTACTGCAAAGAAGGATGTAAGACCCGATTTTAACTTCTTCCGGGATCTTCAGGATAAATGATCTAATGTGAAGTTCTCATGACTGCCTCTGACCTCTTTGCTCTAAACTTGTGTTCCAGCCGACGAGTGGGTTCCGGCCTTCAAGGGGCTGACAGAGCGCACCTCTGTGGTAATCGGCGACCTGCCCACCGGCGAGAAGATGCAGTTCCGTGTGCGTGCCCACAATGCAGCAGGCCCCAGCGCCCCCGCCACGCTGGCGCAGCCTGTCACCATCCGGGAGATCATGCGTGAGTGTGCTGCGGCAGGCCGCATTTCAGCGATCCCTCTTTGTAGACGAGGAGATTCCTATTAATTCCTTTAACAAGTCATAATTTAATTCTATTAACCATAAAGGCTGGTCTGCATCATCATTTTATTGCAGAACCAATGTTGCATGAATGTTAACAAGGGCGGAGCCACAGGGGCACTGGCCCCAGCTGAAAGCTGATTGGCCCCTGGAGTCCCCCCTCTCCTGTCACTCACCAATTCAAAACATATCAATGGCTAAAATTTGGGCCCTCTGTATAAATATGGCCGCTCTTATGTCCTCACCTTAAAAAGACCTAAAATCTCTCCTTACATTGAGACATTTATTTTGTGTCGGGTGTAATTCCTTTATGTTCAAATGTAAGCAACCAGCAGAAGCAGATCTTTAGTTTGTCTACACATACAGTAGAAGGTCCTCTCAAACCATCCAGTAATTCTTTTTCTGTGTACATACATACATAAATGTAATCAGTTTTTATGAATAAGTGACGGCAGCAATCTTGTTTTCAGAGCGGCCCAAAATCTGGATTCCTCGCAATCTTCGCCAGACTCTGATGAAGCACGTTGGAGAGTCAGTGAACATAGTGATTCCATTCCAGGTATGTGAAAATACAACGTGTACTTCCACAAAACCGAGAATGCAGAGTCAGAGCTTAGCTTATGACACCACTTCTTTTCTTCTTCTGCATTTCTTCTTCTGACAAATTTTTCGTTGAGTGTTGCCAATTTGGCATCTCTAAGAGTAAGTCTCTGCAAACTTTGTCGACAATGGCAATATCAGTTTCTTCAGTTTACCATGAAAGCACACCGATATCCCTTATCCAGACAAGGCTGTGCTGTCATGTGTGATATTCAATTACATACTCAGCACTGTTACTCACCTCTGAACTTCAAATGGACCATGAAGGCCTAGAATGGATGATGTACTGATGTTCATGTCTCACAGGGAAAACCTCGACCAAAAGTTACCTGGACAAAAGGGGGAGAGCCTCTGGATACGAGACAAGTCAACATCCGAAACAGTGACACCGACAGCATCCTGTTCATCCGCAAGTCAGACCGCGGAGACTCTGGGAAGTACGAGCTCAAGGTGCAAATTGAGAATGTCGAGGACACTGCCACTATCAACATCCAGATTGTCGGTAGGTTTCACTCATCTCAATGGTGAATGTATATTTCAAGAAAAAACAGATTTATTCAACCCTACAACTACCCTAGCATGAGTGAAGGATTTTATATGGAAGGCGATACCATTTTCCTTAAAAAAAAAAAATCTTTTTGCAAGGCACATTAAAATACATAAACAGTTTGATATACGATATATGAAAAAATACTCTTACAAATGTTAACCATCAACATAATGACCCCAAAAATGTTTTATCTTAACATGAAGTATTAAAAGCAACTTTTATTGGCATCTCGTTTGTATAAAGAATGAAATGTACAGTCAACCCATACAGTGGATTGGTGGGTGGATGGATGGATGGAAGCATAGATAGATAGATAGATAGATAGATAGATAGATAGATAGATAGATAGATAGATAGATAGATAGATAAAGGAAAGACAGTGAATTTTGCTCTATCTTTTAGACTTTCCTAGCCCACCTCAGAACTTAAAAATCATGGACATATGGGGCTTTAACGTAGCCCTGGAGTGGAAACCTCCAAAAGACGATGGCAACTGCGACATCACAGGCTATACAATCCAGAAAGCAGAAAAAAAGACAAAGGTAAGTGTGAATGCTTGGAAGTAAAGGATTAAAAAGCACCATGCATTTATCCGTTTTTTTGGCTGTACGTCAAAATGAAAATATATATGTGAATACATTAACTAGTGTTTTATCCATTTCAGTGATTCAGTAATTTCAGCTGAACTGTCATCCTGAAATGCCAGTTTTTCCATGCAAACTGACAGGAATTCACATGCAAGCGCATCGAGGCTTTTCCTCTTGTTACGGAATGCCTTCTTGCCACAGTGTCTCCAGTCCGTCTGAACTGAGGCCAGTGAACCCCTGGCCTTTGCATGTCCAGAATGTCGGAAATGCTGTACAGCAGTAAGGAGATACCAGGGCCTCTCCAGTGGCTGTGCTGGCCACACAACAGCATCTGTCATTTTCTAAATTTAGCCCACCGCCCTTGGCATGATGCGAGAGCTTTGTAAATATCACGAATTGCCACCATGTTTTTAACAGACAAGATCAGCACCTGTACAACTTGCGGGCAAGGAGTTGTATTTCTGGCTTCTTCACGACTGGGTTCCAGGCGTAGCACCAATTTATGTTTTTCACCCCAATGGCCATGCCTCGGGAGATGATCACATTCTGCACAATAACAGCTCATTTACAGCTCGCTAAATATAACACCGGTTTGCATCCTGCCAAGTGTCTTCAGCTTCCCTTTGCTATTTTGCGTATATATTTAATTTTATTTTCCCTCAAGTTGCTGGCTTGGCCATTCAGGACTGATGTGAATTTAGCTGATATTATCGCATTTAAGCTTGCCATAAGAACACTTGGACTTGATTTGTTTATTGTGTTCATTTGAAAATTTGTTTACATTCACACAGCAGAATGAATAACCCAATTAGCTAGAATAAATAATTGAAAATTTATTTTAAAAATTCCCTGTGCATCATTTTCCATCTATTGGACTGTTCATATCCACATTTAATTTAATTTAATTTAATTTAATTTAATTTCATTTCATTTCATTTCATTTCATTTCATTTCAGATAATCTGGTTCAAATTCCCAATAAAATATATTTAGTATAGAACATTTTTGCAATTGCATTATTTACCGTAATTTACAGTCACGTTCTGCCTTGCTTGTTAAAAGCCACTATGTGTTTTAGACGATATTTAAACATGCAACTGTACCTACAGGAGTGGTTCACTGTGTTTGAGCAGCACCGACGCACCAACTGCGTGGTGTCTGACCTGGTCATGGGCAACGAATACATCTTCCGTGTCTACGCCGTCAACATGGTGGGTCAGAGCCAGGAAGCTTGCAACTCTCAGGACAGTGCTTACATCCAGAAGACTGGTGCGTGCACCACAAAAGGCTTATCACATCACTGACAGTGAGGCCTCCTCTGACATTTAGGGATAGGGTTACTTTTAGGGTTGAAATAAGCTAAATATTAATGTCCCACCAACAACGGGGGGGGGGGGGGCATGTTTGATGCTTTTGCGGCCCGACTCAAAAATTAACTTCAGGGCCCCCAACCTCCCCACAGATGTTTTTTTTAAAAAAAAAAAAAATTGCTAGCACGCAGAGTGATAAAATCATAGCTGGTTAACATAACAATAAGTTATGTTTCTCCGGAATAAGGAACATGTTTATTGAATGAATTGTGAAGTCATTGGTTTTGTCAAACGTGTGGAATGAGTGCTGGCAAATACTGCCTCTGCCAGAAACATGGATTTTTCCTTTACAGCAGTATAATTGCTGACGATCATGCCATCACTTTTGATTAATATGTTTGTGTTTCTCAGGGATGTTGTACAAGCCGCCTGTGTATAAGGACCCCAATTTTGCAGAGGCGCCCAAATTCACACATCCGTTGGTGAACCGCTCGGTGATTGCAGGCTATAACGCCACCTTGACCTGTTCCGTGCGAGGAATCCCCAAGGTAACGGTGCCCATTCCCGAATCCATACTCCGTAATCTACCACATGTAGAATAGAATAGAATAGAATAGAATAGGAGAGTCAGGTATCAAAGATCTGTTTTGAAACCCCTCAGCCCAAAGTGACCTGGTACAAGAATAAAATGGACATCTCCAATGAGGCCAAGTATAGGATGTTCAGCAAGCAAGGTGTCCTGACGCTGGAGATCCGAAAGCCGTGCCCCTTCGACGGGGGTGTTTACACGTGCAAAGCGGTCAATGACAGCGGGGAAGACATGGTGGAGTGCAAGCTGGAGGTCCGGCGTAAGTAGACCTTCTCAGCTGGCCATGTAACGCTTTTCTTTCATCCTTATATGTGAGGACTGTTTGCTTTTGTTAGGATGTACATAAAATGCTATACTGCCTTACGGATTATATTTTAATGTGATTCTGAGCAGTTCCCAGTATTACCTGCTGGTCTTCCACAGCTCTCCTGCATGATTGTGCCAAATATAACATCATGTATGAACATACGATCTTATGCCATATTTGCACTGTTGAAGGCATTATTTATGCATGCGAGTGTTCTTTGGCATATACATATTTGTGTATATACTCAAATGGACCAGACCTCATTGCTTGAGCACTGTGGTCTCTTTGCCTGCCAGTAATGCCAGTGTTTCTTACCAGTCATGTCCTTTTCCATCTTCCTCTTTAGTTCCCCAGTAACCTGCCTTTGTTCTAAATTACACTGATAAAGGTAAGCCGTACATACTACCTCATACCACCTTAAAAACAGCACGATAAAAAGAAAAAAAATCTGATTTTGCTTCCTCTGTGGTAACAGAATAAATATTGAATAATGTTTTCATTTTACAAACGTTTCAGGAATATCTGGTGCCAGGTCACACTACTATGACAGTACATTGATTAGTATCACTATGATAGTAGCCTTATTTTTGCTAAGATATCCATAAGAGGTGCTGGGGGGGGTTACGGTTAGCAGACCCCCATGTGGTTTTTTTCCTCCCATTGCCGTCGTTCCCAAATATGGCAGCCGACTGGCCGCCACCACGCCTTAGTTTGCGTCCTCACGTTTCCAAAGTACGGATTGGCAGCAGCGGTCCGTGGTGCAGAAATCCCCGCGGGTCGACCTCCCAATCCGTGACCTGCGACGGTGTGTATGCCCAGGGGCAGGTTTGCCATTTCTGTTAATGTTAACATTAGGTTAAGTTTAGGGTTGAAATTGAAATTAAGGTTGAGCATTCATGTTAGCAATACGGCTACGGATAGCCCTGAGATTCAGATTAGGTTTAGGATTAGCATTAGGGATAGAGCTAGGGTATTAAGGATTAGAACTATGGTTAGGGTTTCTTTTACAGTTAGGGTTATTAGAAGGGTTGGAACAGGGCCAGGGTTGTTATGGAGTTAGATTTGGGTTTAGGGTAGTTATTAGGCTTAATGGAAGATTTAGGGCTGCTTTTAGTGGTATGGTCGGGGTCTGAATTCCTATTAGGGTTACAGCTAGGTTTAGGACTAACGTCAATATTATGGATGGGGTTCAGTTACTGTAGGTTTAATCCTCACAATTTCCAAAAGACTCAATTGCATGATGGTGCCAGGTATATAATAAAATTACGGATTTGAAGCCAATGCCAGACTGATTGCAATTAAACATTTTTGCACAATGAAACATTGGAACAAAAAAAAACAATGTTTTTACTTACAGTATATACATGGGATTAACAGCTGTCAACAAGAACAGTATTCACAAATATTTTTTTAAACCGAACTTCGAGTCTTGTTCTAACAGTAGGTCTCTATCGAAGCCTTGTCCACTAACTAACAAGAAATATTGGTAAACAAGAGAGTTTGTCTTGCCTGATGATCGAACTCATGTTTGGGGTGTAAACGTGTGTCAATCATCTCTGGGTCAAGAACGTGCAAGAATGCACAAAAATGTATAAAAATGGAAAGTGACATATTGAGTCACTGGGCTAAGTGAGGTAATGCTTCATTGGACTAAGTGAGGTAATGCTTCACTTGGCTAAGTGAGGTATTGTGTCACTGGACTAAGTGAGGTAATGCTTCACTGGACTAAGTGAGGTATTGTGTCACTGGACTAAGTGAGGTAATGCTTCACTGGACTATGTGAGGTATTGCTTCACTGGGTGGGTTTAAAAAATCCATCATATTCCATAACTATCCAGTCGAGTACAAAATGGAAGGCAATGACAAATTCAGGGAAGTCTGTGTGGTTAGTGAGGCAGAAAATGTTTTGATTCACTGAAGTCCCTTTTATCCAGATAAGAGTACCTGCTGTTTTACATGGTACATTGCTAGACACTTTCTGAACCGCCATACATTTTTGGTTTCACATGTTAGTAAGATATTTTATGCTATATGAAGGTAACATTTTTGGTTTCAAATGTTAGTAAGATATTTTATGTCTTATGAAGGTTACATTTTTGGTTTCACATGTTAGTAAGATATTTTACGTCATATGAAGGTTACATTTTTGGTTTCTAATAAAGTGGCCACTGAATTTAATGCTAAAATTATGTATTTTTACCAATTCTGATGTCAAATGAATGAAAATTTTAATGGCGTCTAACAGAAGTTGTAGCATTTGATAAACAATAAAGGCACGTGACCTTTACTGGGCTCTATGATGACTAACGACACGCTATTTCAGCTCCAGTCACCAAAGCTGAAGCAAAGAGCTGAAGACACTAGAGGGCAGCGAGGCAGGCAGCGAGGCAGGCAGCGAGGTGCCCCGCATGGCCCCCCTCAGCACACCTGTTTTGCGCAGCTGTCTGTGTATTATTGTTAGAATCGTAATTTAGTCAGTTTGCACATTACTGAGTACGCTTTGTAACTGGAGTTTGGGTGACCATTAGGGTCAGGATTGGTTTTAAGTTTAAGCTTGAGATTAGAGTTAGGTTAAAGGTTGGCATTGCACTTTTTATTGGGCTAAGGGTTAATCTTAGGTTTAGTGTTGAAATATGAGTAATCATTCATGTTAGCAATACCATTAGGGTTAGCTTTAGAGCTACGGTTAGCATTAAGGTTAGAGCTAGCTTTGGGGTTATGTTACCTTAAGGGTTAGAGCTAGGATTAGGGTTAGAGTTGCTATAACCTTTATGATAACCTAACTTGTAGCTCTAGCCCTGATAGCAACCCTAACTCTAACCCTTACGGCAGGGCTCTTCAAATCTGGACCTCAATTCCAAATCCAGGCCTTGTTTTCAGTTCTCCCATGTACTTAGTTTAATCATTAGTGATTCTGATTAGCCAGAGGCTTCACACCTCTAACGGAAGGCCAGAAAATCAGCAGGGCTCAAATATTGAGGACCGTGATTTATAGCTGTACCTTACGGCAACCCTAACCTTAAACCTAGCTGGAGCCCTAATTGTACTTCAGTTCAGTTTATTTGAGATGAAAAAACTCTTTCTTTGTGACTAAAGATACTTTGTTGCATATGTTGCTGTTAAATAAAAATACTTCTGTTCACTTTTTCGTTTTTAAGGCTTGGTTTAGTTCTTTGGCTGAACAGCCCCATTCTGGTTTAAACTCTACATTCCTCTCTAGTAACCCAATAATAAAGGTGAAAATATTTGGTGGTTCTCTTCTAGGAGAATTAAGCTGTTTAGGACTAAGCGTGGAACATCACCTTATCTAATGGAACATCCTTGAAATTAGACTAATTTCATCTGTGGCAGGTCCGTGGATTTAGTAACATTAATCTCAAGTCACGGCAGATAACTTGGAAGACATTGACAAGGCATCAGCTGTCCAAACGCTCCTGTTTCATGTACCTGAAGAGGCTGTAAATGAATAGGATGCTGTTCTGCCATCACAGGAGCCGTAAGAGACCATACTGGTGTCATAGTTTCAACTATGGCTTTACTTAATTATAGTTTAAGTGAAAAAATCTTAATCAGTTCTGAAAAGAATTTTGAATTTGCTCCCCAAACAAAAGAAAGTGCTGTTATGTTAACCGTTAATTACCACAGGACTGGGAAAGCCGGCATGACAATAGTGATTATAGAAACAACTACAATACAAATACAAACGAATGAACTGATGCCATTTATTTCATTAACAAGCAAAATGAAACTGTAGTTCAATAACAGCTGTTGAAAACTTGTCCAAGATCTTGCAGAAAATAATTCTGCAATTTCCATTCCAGATTTCTTCAAAAGATGGTGCTTAGTGTCACAATTTAACCTGACATCTATTCCCCTTCTGCTGTGTTGTGCATCTTCTTGGACAGTTTATGTACATTTACTGTCCTTATACCCAGGCCAAGGAACTGATATTCCTGGCAGCCGTGTTACTTTCTTGTTGCCATGCAGAACTACTACAAACAGACAATCCAATAAACTTTTTATCGTGTAACAAGGTCATCCTTCAAGTTACTTACAATATGCCGACTATGAAAGGAATTTCCGTACATGCAATCACACCTGTTCAGGGCCGCAGTGACAGCACTATATTTACACAAGCTGAGGTTTTAGCAGCTAGCCAGGGTTGATGGTTCTCAAGTGGCTCGGCTGTAATAGACGTGACACCTGATTCTGACAGTAAAACACTCAGGCAGTGACAGCCTGGGCAAACATTAATTCAACACATCACCTTGTGGTACTAACTGGTGGTGGAGCTTGCATGCCAATGTAAAGAGATGAGAAATTTCACCTACGAGAGCAGCAGCAGCAGAAGAGCTGTTCCCCGACCAGCCAAGCGATATCTCTCCAGCGTGTCCTGGGTCTGCCCTCGGCGGAGCTGGAGGAGGTGGCTGGGGAGAAGAAGCTCTGAGCATCCCTGCCCAGACTGCTGCCCCCGTGGTCGAGTCCCAGATAAGAGGCTGAGGATGGATAGAGGAGCAAACCTCTATCTATGTTTAATTGTAAAAAAAGACTGCATCTTATTAAAACGTCTTTAGGAAAATGTGGATATGGTGCCCCCTCCCTGTCCCACG
>JAODUD010000019.1:19144724-19156854 GCA_026784285.1 Stomatorhinus walkeri | reverse complement strand
TTAAAAGTGGCTTCTTTGTATTCTTCTTATAATATCAGTTATTATTATTATTATTATTATTATTATTATTATTATTAACTGAGCTATGATGACACTATATCGGCAAAATGTGTTAAGCGCACTTCAGGCATAGTCTGTCACCCCAGGAATTCATAGTCAGAAAACACCTCATTGTGTGAATGGGATTGTCTATGGTCACGACGTAGGACAGCATAGGTTTGATATCATTTAAAGCATGTTTGGAAATGCCATCGAGTTCTGTTTTGGACAAACAACATCCTCCAGCATAAAAGTGCAGAAAACTCACTATGTTGTACCACATAAAATCACTCATTGTCGTAAAAAAACAATACTATCAAAGGTAAACCGTAATTAATCTTCGTCTTATTGACATATTTATATTAAAAATGCAGGTCCAATGTTTGCTGGAATTAATATTTAATTATTGTGCAGAAATTCTGCCACGTCCTGCCGAATATTCATATATTGTATTCAAAAAATGCAAACCTTGTGAACGATCCCCAAATATGAAAATAGGAAAGACCTGCAGCCTAAACTGGTCAAATTATGAAGGGCTTTCCCAATTATTAAAAATGGCCCAAAAAAACGACCACTTGCCTCTGAGGATTTTAATTTGTGTTGAAGAATCATCTTACAACTTAGGTGTCATTTTTGACTCTGACATGTCCATTACTGCGTATAATAATTCCGCATATCCCTACCATTTCATAAAAGCGCTCTCTTTAAATGGCACAGTTTCAAATATTAACGATGTTGCACTAATAAATAATTGGTTCGCACACTTCACACATTTTGCAAGGTTCAGTTTTGTGAAGCTTTCAACATAAAACACAAATGTCGGGTACTGCTGCCTTTATAGAACTATGTAAATAGTAACAATTCCATTATCCACAGAAAAGACATGCAATTAATTAAAAAAACAATAACTGAAATTTCACAAAACCGAAAGGATTTCTATCAGCGTTTATTATGTTACAGAAATGGCAGCAAGTATTATATTTAAATGTTCATGCATCAGGTATCACTATTTTTACACCTGTGTAAATACGTGTACATACGTGTATATGCGCATTTATAATTCAGAAATGCAGTTTCATCTCATTGCCTATTCCGGCTTCCTCAAAGACAATAATAACATGTTATCACCAATTTTTGTTTTCTCGTTAATAGGCCTATAATAAACTACTACGCAATTCATTCAGTTCAATTTATATCGGAAAATAACACGAATAATGAAAAGACGATGACAGGCGTATTTTTATTAGTAAGATTAATATAGTCTTTAGTAGTAAATGCTACATGAAGTACTCTGGTGTGATGGTGCTTCGGTACGATATAGTGGAGACTGAGAGGAAAATAATTGCATCACTGCATCTTCTCATTGGTTGACATCCATTGTGGATTAAGGCAGAAAGCGACACAGATGGTGTGAGAATAGCCACATCTGTCTGCTGCACCACAACAAAAGGTATCAGGGAGCTCCAGTGTGGCGGTCCAGCCACGATTAAAATGTATATTGCAGCAAACGGCAGATAGTTGTGAGCGCAGCCTGTAATTTCGCGTCTAGGTTTTTCCTTTTTTTCCTCATCGCGCCAGTCTGTCTGGCTTCTCCAGCAAAGCGAGGAAGATGGCTGCCATGAAAATTTTAACATGCTCGGGATTGTTTTTAGCCCTTTGCTCCTTGGGATTGTTGGCGATGGCAATCTGTACGGACTATTGGTACGAAACAGATGCGAGGAGGCATCGGGAGCGGTGCAAGAATTTTGCCAGCAAGAGGAACGATCGGGGATACATCTACATTCCCAGTGTCAACCTGCCACTCCGTATGCCTCCGGAGTATATCCATAGGAAGGAGAAGCAGGACCTAAAGCCCAACTTCTTGGCTTCTGCTGCGGCGATGGAATCTCACTGCAGTCGGCAATTTAACTCCACCATATCCGGCTTGTGGAGAAGGTGTCATCGCGATGGGTTTGACCTCGAAACCGAGGATCTCATCTATAAAGGTTAGGATCGCATCTTTTGGCAAGACAAAATGTAAATTCATTTCCATGTCTCGGTTGATGTGACCCACTATCCCTTTATTATCCGAATAAAGGAAATGGCACGGATTCAGAAACAATAGAATTTTGTGTGTATCTATTAAGAAAAAAAAACAAAAATAATGAGATATTTATATGAAGCTGATAAATGGGCTAAACGAGAAATTTCCAATTGCATTCCAATTGAATTATTCAGATAAACACATTTTGGCAAACAATTTCTACTTTCTATGTTTCAAGCAACTACCCTACCTAACCGGTTTTTCTTAGCTTATTACTATTATTGTCGTTACTACAACAAGTGCATTAACAAAAGAATACGATGGGCCTGTTGTATTACCAAAAGTATGACAAACCATCACGAACTGTGCTTATGAGTTAAATCTTAATTCGTAAATGCGTTATATGTCATAGAAATATAGAAGACAGTCCAGACGCTGGCCGAGGTGCTGAACCGGACCGTCCGCCAGCGTTTCTGTCCGTTTTAATACATGCTGCAGGCGGTCGCTGCTCCCTGAAATCAAGGATGCAAAAGCCGCATATTTCTCTGCGGTTTCATTTCATTTAGCTCATTAGATCCCCCTGTGTTTCTGGCGCCTATTGCGTCTTGGAAATTTAAAATTCAATTGACCAATAATCTCAACAACACATGTAAAATTCAGCACTAGTTAATGAGGCTAGTGTCCAATGTAGTGACAATGTAGTGACAACTTCATAATGTAATTTAAAAGCGAAACGCAAAACTTTCATCTTATATATAAAATAATAATAGTCCCATTAGTATTATTTTATAATTATAATCATTGCAATGTTCGTTATTGCAAGGTATATTGCGGCAATTGATGTAGTAAGAGTCACATTACAAATATGGCTACATTTATACACACGCACGCAAACACACGATCACACACATACACACACACACACACACAGCAGCGATCTCCATTATCAAATAAATAGCCATAACTGGATGTAACATTGCATTTCCGACCAATCAGCGTGTTGATTATACACTATGAACAAAGGAACTGAAGCATACGATTAAAATTTCCGCATATCACGATATCCTCACCGGTAAGTCTCTGCTTCTGAAATGTTCATTAAAATGGAGAGTGGAGGAAGAAATTTGGGGAAGGCATATAATTCATCTTATTCAAAGTATCTGAAGGTGGTTATAAAAGTGCTAGTTCAGAAATGAACAGAAATGCTTGCATTTGGGAAAAGCTAATTATTTTTATTATGGTAGAATCATAATAACGTTTAAACTTCTGTCGAACACCAGAAACAAATATAATCAACTATATTTAAATAAATACTATTTAATTCTAGTAATAAATACTAGTAATAAAAAAGCGTGTAAAACAATAACAAATCATTGTTTGTCAAAGGAATTACATAGACATATATTTACTCTTTCAATTAAAAAAACCTTAGTTAATATAAACGCAAGAGGAATATGCGCTTGTAGCCACAAATCTGAATTTCACTCAAATTAAGGTTTATTTACCTCGGTGCAGGGCCGTCCGAGCAGGGGCGGGACTTAGGGCAGGCCCACATTATTTGGGCACCCTAAGCGTGGCCATGCAGATTGTGTTAGCTGGGGCTGTGTGATCACATGTCCAAGGTAGGATCGAGGTTATGAGTATCTCCAGTGTATATTTAGCGAAAATTACATATTTAGATGAAATCTCGCTGCGTACAATCAATGAAGCAGAAAAAATGCAATAAATCATTGTTGAGCCTATCATTATCGAGGTTCCTTTTGGGTATTGTCACCTCACCTCTTTCCTCTGCTTCAGTGCTATAGTCTAATTTCACTTTTCTTTATTTCCAGTTTTAATTTCATAACAGTAAGATTATAATTCAGACTGGAGAGTCGGCACTTCTTGACATGTGGTATAGATGTTAATAGGACCAAAATCCATTTTCACACATAGGCTTCTGTTGCTGAACATGTGGTTCTACAACTGAGATTATTTTCAGTAGCCTAAACACAAGGAGAATTTGCAAAGATGGTCTGAATCACCAAGAATCAATACAGTGAGAATTCCTGCTGAGAATCGGTGCCCTTGACTGGCATCCTGTTTGGGATGCATGCTTCCTCCTGGCATGAGCAGCCCAACATAGAGTCCAGGCCCCCACTGACCGTGGATATATCATGATATACACTGATCAGAAAAAGGTCATTTTGTCCATGACAAACTGGTTTTCATCTGGAAAATTTGAAAACTGTGTAATAATAAGTGTTGTGTTGGTGAAATACAGTTAATGTTGGTGTTAATCATAATTATTCAGAATGAAATACCTGCATGTTAATCACTAAGTACTACTTAATGTATTGGATATTCATGAAAACATACTGTATTTTGAAGTTTAGGTTTGTATTGCTCCTGCTCAGTCTGTTATTGGCTTCTTTAAGCAATGCAAGTCCCATGCGCTGCAGAATCAACCAGAACATGCACAACATAGTTTACCAAAGTTTGACCAGCAACCTTTGACCTCTTTGAGTCCCCCCAATGAGTATGATGCATCTACATATGGCAGCCATTGGGTACTCCACCATAGAAGAATCTGACAAAAAGTATAGAAAGGCAGACCTGTCTGAATCGACACATGAGGGGTGCAGTGTGGCTCAGTGGGTTAAGCTGCCTGGCCTGTGATCAGAAAGTCAGTAGTTCATATCTCAGGGTGGGCAGAGAGATGTCACTGTTGGGCCCCCGACCTAGACCGTTAGCCCCAGCTGCTCTAAAGACTGTCTGACACAGACTGCTCAGTGGTATGTTGCTTTGGATAAAAGTGTCACCTAAATAAATGTAAGAATCTGTCATAGGGGATCAAACTCTGAAGGTGGTAGCATTTGGCTCTATCCTTGATTTTCTGTTAGTGACACTTGTGGCACCAACAGTATTTACTGGCTTTGTGCTTGTATCTATGGCACAAACTGTAATGAAGAACGGCCTTATTTACATCCAAAAAGTGGCACCCCATACTACAGGAAGGGACCGTGTGATTAGAACAAACAGATCACTGTGGACCATCTTAATGCCTGGCCAGCTTCTAATGTGTGTAAGCCATGTTTTTGTCCCTCCAAGACAGTCCACACTTCCAGCTCTTGGTACCAAAAACGTATACCGTCTGATGGGTTCCCAAGGACTGGATTGAGAAACACTGGTACAGAGAGATTTACACAGATACCATCCACTTCCTAAACATAGGTATCAAGCCTGTGTATTATACCAAAGGTATATTTAAACATAAATCTGACAATCATAAGCCAATCATAAAAAATGAAACTTATCAGTATGTTAAATAAAAATACATATATACATATATACAGTGGTGGACTGCCGGCCCGCCCAGGGTGTACCCTGCCTCTCGCCCAATGATGCTGGGATTGGCTCCTGCTTCCCCACAACCCAGACGGATAAAGCGGTGTAGATGATAGATGGATGGATATACATATTATACATCTTATATATATTTGTGTGTGTGTGTCTGGGCACTGCGTCAGGTACCAGCCCTTTGTATCCAGCTTACTCTCACCTACTGAGAGCGAGTTGGGGAGGTGTAAAGAGAATTTCCCCACAGGGATCAATAAAGTATCAATTTTCATAATTATTCACCATATATTATGTTGAACACCACTTAATCTTTAGTCTTATCTTGGCAGTTGGAGTTACTTTGATAGCCTGCATAAATGCAGTCATAATATGTTCTGCAATAAGCTCTACAACAGAAAATTACATTTTAAAATAGCGCTTGGCCTTTCGGTCAGTTTTACTGACATGTTTTTCTTAAAAGAAATCGCCATCTTATTGTTTTAGGTTATTAAGTGGTAGGAATGTAAAAAAGGTGCTTTTTTATTCACATAGTTTTATTAAGGAATAGTTATCTTTATAAATTTTTAATTTACACATGCACTTTTAAACTTGGTTGTATGTGGTAACCATATTATTTGCTGTTGCAAAAAACTATCAGTACATTAGTGAATTAATGTATGACTTACCCTTCTAAACCTATAGGCAAACATTTTCCAGTATTACATAACTATGTTCCTAAGTCCTTCTGTGTGGATAAACCAGGAAAACGGATAATACAATAAACAATATTTTGCAGCAGAAAATTGTTGAAAAATCTTTGTCATGAATAAAAACTGAAGGCAATAAAGGGGACATACATTGAGGTGAATACTTTATAAGCTAAAGTGAGCTACAATTTAATAATTCAGGAGTTTGTAGGGCATTTTATATTACTGCAGTATGCCATTTATCATTCATTATATCATTCATCATGTTATTGATACATTCGATATATAAATTTGATTAGTAGACACCCAAAATGCACTTATTACATTTAAATCAATGGAAATGATTGGATATTTTGTAACACATGGTCACCATGGCAGTCAAGCATTAGCCTGTGTGGTCTAAGTTTGTGTCTAACCTCAGACTAAGGGTGCATTAGAAATTGTATAATTGTTTGCTATATAGTAGGCAAAATATAGTATGTGACATAAGCGGTATGTCTGAATCCTCAGTATGGATGAGACAGTAGCTGACTGGTACCCAGATAACATTCTGCAAAAATCCAATGTGTGCAGTCAGTAGATGCTACTCTATCCCACAAAGCTACTGGAGTGGCAAAGAACAGAAATTTCTTGCTCAGAAATTTTCGTTAACATGATGGAGGTTGTCTCTATATAAATTAAGTAGAAAACAAAACCCAGTTACATAAGTTGATTGAAAAATATATTTTTTTCCTTTGATAATTTTTAATGGTGCTTAAATTCCGTGGTGGTCAAGCAGTACCACTGGTAAACCTCCTGGTCAGGTAATATGCAAGATGGCGACCACAGTATGTGAAAGTGCATGCATACTGTTTTCATGCATACATACAGTACCTACTATATTAATAATAGTCAAATAGTAATGAAACTCAGTATATACTGTTTAATTATTTGATTTTGGACGCACCCTCCGTTACCTTGCTCTCAAACTAACATGTTCATCAACAGTTACACAAATACTTAATATAACTGTACCCAAGAGGAGCTTCGAGTGCTTTTAAAATCGGAGGAGTTCATTGCATTATTTTAATAATTAAAATATGTTGGCAGCAGAGCTACAGAAGAGGATTAAAGCAATTTAACTTCATGGATATGTTCAGATAACTGCAGGAATGCTCAGTTTCATTAAACCATTCATAATGATTTAACAGTGTATCAATAAACACAAGTGAATCCTGGGTAAGTTCCATCCTTACCATTTTCATCTCAGCCCAACGTAAGAGGTTAGTGCATTCAATTATGCTTTGTCTGCTGACTGAACATCCCATAATTAATGCAAAATAACAAATTCGTACACTCGCTGTAAACAAACCCATTTTCTTTTAATATGGATGGTAACTGGTGTTCTCTCCTAGTTCTCTGGAAAATGGCTGTTATCAAGGAAAAAATAAATAGTGAAGAATTACCATATTGTCATAACATGTCCTTGTCCTCCATTCTTCCATGCTGATACAAAAATACTGATTAGGACTCAAAACCCAGGCCAGTAGTTTGTCATTGTGGCTGAGTCCATAGTTTTTAAGCATTCAAGGAAGCATTTTGCACAATGATGTGATATATATACACAGAACTACTGTTATTTCAGGTAATGATGCAAGCAGTGCTGGTGGAGGCCCATACGGCTACCCCCCCCCCCACCCCCACCCCCAGAAAAAGCAAAATTGACTTGCTAAGTAAACGCCCCCTCTGAAGATGGCGCCTTAGACAGCCGCCTATGTTACCTAATGTCTTGCATAATAATTTTAAAGGAGGAGCCGATGACTATGGACTCAGAGTAGAGAGTTCCACTGCTGATTAGAAAGGACCTAAACAGAGAAACATAAACGGAGAGGATATATAAGTGCTAACAACTTAATGTCATTCTGTATTGTGTTTACAGGATTGATTGAACGCTGCACGCCAATAAAATATCATTACACCTCATCCAGCCTCCCAAGAAACCTGCCTGTCAATATCACCAAAACAATCCGACAGGATGAATGGCATGCGCTCCGTAAGTATGAGAAACCAGAGACAACTATGCTACCATGTGACTCCGTGATGCTGGTGCAGGTCCTACACACCGAACCACAAACCCTGAAAGCATATCCAACGATAAGAAGACGACACACTATATATAAAATTCAAGAATAGCCATTTTCCCATGTCAGAATTTACATGAATCCTATTCAAAGACAATCGGAATATAAATTCTAATCAAGTAATTAACCGGCTTCAGCGGTATGAGTGTATTTACTCAACTCGGCCATCCATATGGCAGCTGAGATAAGAAGCAGGCTTTCCAACATTTCCCTCTCTAGGTGGGGCTCATGATATGGTTATCGCAAGCAGACGGAACGGTCCATCACAGAAAAGGGGACACACCACCAGATTACACTGGGAGCGACCAGAGTACAGACCAAACAGGATTAGCATTGTGCTAGTGGTTCTAATACTAACCCTGCAAAATAATGAAAATTATTCGGAGGACTCTGAGAAGATCAAATCATCCATCTTCAATCTGCTTAACCGGGTTAAGTTTGCAGGCTGATCCCAAACAGCGTTGAGCTGGGGTTCAGCCTGGATCGGACACTAGGCCACCAGAGAGCCAACACGCACACAATCATACAATACAGTCACTTTAGAGATGCCATTTAGACTAACTGCATGTCCTTGGATTAAGGAAGAGAACTTGTGCAACACAGTGTGAGTACGCAAACTCCTCACACAGGACTGAGGTGATATTCAAACCTCCATTGCTGTAGCTGTGAGGCCATCATTGTGCATTCATAAATTCCAATCCAAATCAGGAAATGGAACTAGAGTTGGAATTTAAATGTCCCTGAAATTTGAATTAAATTCGAATATTGATCCCCACGGTTTTCTTTCCAGTCCCAACTCCGGTTCCATTTCCTGATTTAGATCGGAGTTGATGAGTGTCTTCCGGAATGGCCCCCGCCCTGACGTTGACAGTATGAGACGTGAGCCTTAAGTAGGCGCTCAGATTGGGATTGCGGCTTGTTCTGCCTCGTCCCCGCAGACCTGCGCAGGATGACGGCTGGCTTCATCGGGATGGCGGTCGCCATCATCCTCTTCGGCTGGACCGTGGGATTCCTCGGCTGCTGCAAAAAGCGCGACCTGATGCAGTATGTAGCTGGACTCCTCTTCCTCATGGGAGGTGAGGGTAGCCCATTCGGCACCTGCCATCTTTTTTAACGTTTCACCCGGCATTTATTTTGTCACCCAGCGGACACCCCCATCCCACACTCAGGGCAGGGAATTAAGCCATTTGCCTGAGGCAAGTAATTTAGATGAAGGGTGAGTGCAAAGAACTGAGCAACAGCCTGCTGGCCAGTTAGAAGAAAATTGCATGTCAGACAATATTTTTTGTTTACTTAACTAGGCTTGTTGGCTAGTAGCTTAAATTCTGCTTACACTTCATGCTATTTACAGCAGAAACCTGACTGTTTTACTATGGTAATTGGGATTAAGGGCATTGCATAAGCTCAGAAAGAACAATGCAACGGACCCCTGTCTCCCGCCGCCTGCTGAAATTTGAGCCCACAATGATTTTAGCTGCTACTTGCAGCTCATTTTTGGTTTGTTGAGAATTTTGAGGTACATGTCACAATAATTGTCTTCTGTAAACATTGAAACATACTGCCCAAACAGTTCCTGTCAGATTAGCATGTTAGTAATTGAAATTTTTCTGCAGTTATTAACAACATTCCCACTGTTGGCTTTATAGCAGGTATCCTTCCATAGATTATCTCAGTTGGGGGGGGGGGGGATGGTTTTGTTTCTTCCTTGAGATTTAGTACTGGCTAGGTGCCTTTCCAGAAGTAAGGGGCTTAATTAATCCCCCCAGGGAAATGGCTGGAGCGAATGTGCATTCACAGCAGCCCGACGAAAGCGTCGCCGTGATCTATTTATGTCTCGCCGCAGGCGTTTGCGGCAGTCATGTGTAAAGCACACTGGGCAGGAATAACGATGCGTGAGAGCTTGGGACAGCGTCCACAGAGCTGCGGCGGGAGAGGAACCTTGCCAGGCGCGCCTGCGTGACTCACGCTCACTGCTCGGGGGTGGGGTGGGTGGGGAGCGGAGGTGGGCTGGGGTGGGGTAGGTATCTTGAGATGAGGCTAGATGGAACAGGTCGCCCTGCAGGGCCTTTCGCAAAGACACTGTACAAGGCAGCCTAATAAAAATCGCACCCGTTGCTTTCCTGCCGTCTTTGTGGCCGGCGATTCCCTTTGCATTTGTAGCACTAACGGGCACAGGAACGCTCAGGCTGCACCGTATGGTGCCACAACCGGAGACACAGCTAAGCTGTGCCTGTAAGGGACTCTGAGTCCAGCCAACCAGACATGGCGGGAAGACAGATGGAGTTCTTCAGGTCTCCCCACGTTCCCAAATATCCTAATGAATTTCCTGAGTACCAGATCATAGTAGCTAACTTAGCCCAGGCAAGATTTTAATCATTTAAATGTATACCCTTAATCATATAACATAATGTGCTTAAAAGTAAACCAATGTCACTGTGCACAAATTAAGTCGGTCATCCACAAATTGGTTTAGTTATGTGAATAAGCAAGAAATCAAGGTCTGTGATACAAGGCCCAGTTCTCTGCTTAGTTCAAGGTACCCCTGTTAAAATGGACTTTAACTTAATTCACTTGCATTTAGCCCAGCTACCTTAAATACGACAAGTTATCGACCAATCACGTCTTCCGTTTACAAGCAGTCAGCCAACAGTGTGCCAGGTTGTGTTGCAGACACAACAGACTGGAACAAATACGTGTGGTTTTAGGATTTACAAACATTTTTGACCTTTAAACTAAATTAGCTTTACCTGCAAAAAAAGTTAGCAGTTTTACAGTTAGCGGAACTAAATTTAGCAGATGCTACTAATGGTTTCCAAAACTGGCACTCTATTAACGAAAAGAGTTAGCTTCGCTAACTAGTCGTTAGCGCATTAGCAGATCCTTGGCCACGAATGTATTTCACCACCAGTTCAATTAACTAATTAACTTAGTGAACCAATTTGATGGGGTATTAATTAATTAGCTAAACTTGGTATGCTAGGGGTCAAGTCAGAAAATACATGTGCATATTGTATGTTATGGTTCCTGCAAATACTGGGGTAACTTTAGAAGTGGTTTTGAAAGGGCTCAGCTGACACTTGGAGAGGAATAGCACCATATTTTTGCACCAAAACAAAGATCATTTAAAAATAATTCTGTTTGATTGTCCAATACATAGCACCGTGTGTGTGTGTGATATATATATATATATATGAATGACACTCCTCACTTAACAACCGAGTTCCCTTCCTACAACAAGGTCGTTACGCTAATTGGTCAATAGAGGAGCGACCCCTTCATTTTTAGTATATTTATACATTTTTACACAGTAATGTACTGTATACTCTAAACCAGAGTAGAGGAAATCAACTCTAATATACATTACTTTGGTCTGCATACTGTAAATACAGGTAATCGGAAGGTAGCCGACTCTCGATGATTTTATCTCCAATACTCTGATTATGCCGAATCTCCAACGAAAGCGTTGGAACCATCAACAGCTTTCCTGTAGTCTTGCTGATTGCAAATGCTAGTATAGGGAGTACTGACTGACTGCAGGAACAGGACTGAGACTGAGACTGAGAGAAGGTGATGACGCTGAGACACCTTGTTGCCGTTTCCACGACCAAAATTCTTGTACAGCGTACAATATTGACTGGCCAGAGAGCTGGTTGTAAGTACAGGCAGTCGTTAAACAGGTAGGTTTTTAAGTGAGGAGTGTCTGTCTAATATATATTATAATACACACATACATATACATAATACATATACCTATATATACATATACAAACATATACACACACACACACACATATATATATATATATATACATATATATATATACATATATACATACATATATATATATATATATATATATATATATATATATATATGTAATGTTCTGCACATATATACTGTATACAAATTCTAATAATTCCTT